>JAHDVE020001813.1:0-92597 GCA_022606495.2 Halesus radiatus | reverse complement strand
TTAATGAGACGCACGAACGTCTATTTTACATACCTCGCAGATGATTCCTTAGATACTGTTTATTAATGTCCATGTCATGTTGCTAATAACTAGGTAGCGGAGTTTAATGAGACGCACGAACGTCTATTTTACATACCTCGCAGATGATTCCTTAGATACTGTTTATTAATGTCCATGTCATGTTGCTAATAACTAGGTAGCGGAGTTTAATGAGACGCACGAACGTCTATTTTACATACCTCGCAGATGATTCCTTAGATACTGTTTATTAATGTCCATGTCATGCTGCTAATAACTAGGTAGCGGAGTTTAATGAGACGCACGAACGTCTATTTTACATACCTCGCAGATGATTCCTTAGATACTGTTTATTAATGTCCATGTCATGATGCTAATAACTAGGTAGCGGAGTTTAATGAGACGCACGAACGTTCATTTTACAGCTACCTCAGATGACGTTCCCTAGATATCACGCTTATTAATGTCCATGTCATGCTGCTAATAACTAGGTAGCGGAGTTTAAATGAGACGCACGAACGTCTATTTTGCTGCTACCTCGCAGATGATTCCTTAGATACTGTTTAATAATGTCCATGTCAGCGTTGTTAATAACTAGGTAGCGGAGTTTACCGAGACGCACGAACGTCTATTATTTTAAGCGCTACCTCGCAGATGACTCTTTAGATACTGTTTATTAATGTCCATGTCATGTTGCTAATAACTAGGTAGCGGAGTTTAATGAGACGCACGAACGTCTATTTTACATACCTCGCAGATGATTCCTTAGATACTGTTTATTAATGTCCATGTCATGCTGCTAATAACTAGGTAGCGGAGTTTAATGAGACGCACGAACGTCTATTTTACATACCTCGCAGATGATTCCTTAGATACTGTTTATTAATGTCCATGTCATGCTGCTAATAACTAGGTAGCGGAGTTTAATGAGACGCACGAACGTCTATTTTACATACCTCGCAGATGATTCCTTAGATACTGTTTATTGAAGATGCCTCCGTCTTTGAAAGATTGCATCCTTTCGATCAGCGTTATGAAAACCATTGGAAAATCTCCCATTCATTACCATATTGGATGAAAATGTTCGAATTTATTGTAATTATTGTGCGATAACATGCGGCAATACCTAACACAAGAGAAAAGTACGCACGATTCTTGGCGTATCAAATGATGTCATAATTATACGTTACATTCTTTCTAGAACCCAGATCATTTAGGTCCGAAACATCTATTCCCGTCTCTAATCTCACTTTCCTGTGTGACTATTGTATTTCTGATTCCCAGGCTTTGTTGTTCTCTCCCAAAAAAGATAAATGGACCTGTTTCCCGTAATTGTCTCGGATAATGGAGTATTTAATTCCCTCCAATAGTATTGTAATTACATGGAAAATAAGCACAGTGCGTGCAGCCCAACTGGCACTTGCTGCAGCGGGTACATAGACACTGTACTCTGTATCTGTACTGTATTGTACTGTACCACTGCACTGGCCAAGAGCGGGCGGATGTTTTGACCGATGAATGTCATCTCATAGGAAGCTAGCAAATTACCGTGTGATTGGAAATTAGCTGGATATCTTTCGTGAGGACTCGGGTCAAATCTACGCGACAATCAAACCCACGAATTTCACTGTACACGCATATACTTATACCAGTGGCGTGCAGTCCATAAAGGCTAAATATCTGTGCCTACCCTAGCAAAAACAACGAACCATAAAGAGAAATTAAAACGTACAGGTGAAATGCGACAAATTTCTAAGAAGTAGGTAATAACTCGTACGCTCATTTATTCAGTTGGCCATAACAATACAATTATAAGAAGAAGATGATAATAAAATATTCAATGCTCAACCGAACTTGAAAATCTACACACGCCCTACAATTTGACCATAGAGCATGTACGCCACTGACTCTAGTTTTCCTGTATTGTTTTTATATTAGACTAATGAGTATTTTTATTTTTGAACTGTTTAAAATTATTATATAATACAACGTATCGCGTAAATTTAATTTATTCCTGTATTGTTTTTATATCAGACAATGAGTTTTTATTATTTTATATAATTACGAGTATATTATGTATACTACACATATGTACACAAAATAGACCAAGCTAGCGTAGCAACTAATGATTTGCACGTAATGTTATTGAATGTAAACAAACCATCTAAAAAGTAGTCCATACAGTGGCCTGTATTCTAGGATACACATTTACACCGTTGGTGCTTCGGATTCGTTTTATTGCTATTCCTAACCTTGGAACGGCAGCCGAGAATCAAGTTATACCTGCCTTTTAATGTTTATTTATTTATCAATTAATTAAAACATCATTCTGTATTCACGATATCAACATGTTTCGAAAGCGACGCTTTCTTCATCAGGAATACACAGAATACCAAATAATAATAATGTAAGTATAGACAAATGATAAACATAGAACACAATAATGTAAGAATATACAAATTATAAACATGAACAAAAATTTATTAAAGTAGCTAAGTAATTAATGAAAAAATGTTAATAAAAAATTATTATAAAACATTATATAACAAATTTTATTAGAAATTAAAAATAAATAATTTTTATTATTAATATGAATATGAAAATAAATTCAAGACATAATATTTTTTAAATGTTTGATTATTCATTAAATTTAATTGACTATTATTATTTGGTTATTTATTTACGGCCATTACGCTACATGTGCATTATAATAGATAACATAAAACGACACAAGATAATTTTACGCTTTTATCCAGAGTTAAATAGTTTCAAATAACCTAGCTAACAAACCGTACTAATGTATGCTTATACTGTAACATTGATGTACCAAATATGTCAACAACATGGAAGTATTTGTTCCCCAGATGTTGAATCCGTCGCATAGGGGAATAATATTGCGAAACTGAAGTTGAATTGTCACAATAAAATGGTATGTACTGTCTTATCCTACCAGATACATGAAAAGTAATCAAATATAACCATTTCAGGGGTATAAAACATTGAATTAACAATCTTAAATAAACATGTTAAATCGCAAATAATTCTACGTTCTGATAATTTTTGTAAATTGATGAATAAAGTAGATAATCGTAGTCTATGCATTCTCTAGGAACACCCATTCTGTTAGTTTTGGTTACCCTTTGTGGACCAATTTGAGTTATAAATATACAGATGGAATAATACAAGATGTGGATGATGCACCAGACCTCATCATTTATTATCGATAAGCAACGGGCGCAGCCTACTCCTCAGAGGCCTGGGGTACTTAGGTATAGGTAGGTGCCCAAACTGCTCAGGACTCAATACTCGTACCTACTCGTGCAGCACCTCCCAAGGCTCTGTAAATACTCGCACGTCATTTGTCATATCCTTCCTACATGGGCGGGAGGTGTCTGCTCGTTTCCAAATTGGGAAGGATTGCCAATCTCGAGGTACTCTAGTATGGCACTTAACCAAGCTTCATTGGAAATAACTACCAATACAGGAATTATCTTCAAATAAAGTAATACGAAGGAGTGAACAGAACATGCTCATGTAGAACCACCATTGCGGGCTGCAGCTTGAAGCAGCCAGGATAGAGATCCCATAGGACACCAGAAGAAAAATAGAACAACATATTTGCCTTCGGGAGTCCCTCCACTCTCCCTCAACACACAATTCTTCAAGGAGACTCGGGTGGCCGACTAAAGGCCGCGGGTATGTGGGTCCGCTTGCAATGCCGCCTGTGGCAGTCTGATAAACTATCATGGTTTCACTTTATTGATATTTTTATTTCCACTTGTATATATTTTCTTTTCTTTGCACGTCTCTTTACCCCTTTTCGATACAGACCATTATGAGGCGAATATTAACATAACATAATATGCTTGCACTATGTTCTTATCATTATTATACAAGTGGAAATATTTTCCTTTTTTTATACGATTTTTATATGATATGTTACTAACAAAACCGTGTATTCAAGGACACTCGAGGGTAGTCTAGAGTCATAGTTAGAGTCATGGCAGTTGGCAGTGCGGCGATAAGAGGTAATGCAACGGTGAGCTAAAAATACAACCTTTGTAGTCTGCCAAAGCAACAAATACTATGAGTAATGTATCTGTAAATTCTATACGGTAGTTAGGAAAATGTATAAGGTTTCAAAATATACAAATCTTCAAACTGTAATCGTTTAAATTCTATATGATATACGTACTGGAATTTTAAGTAAAATGTTCAAAATTGCCCATCACTAGTTTTCAAACTGTACCTATTTTCAGACATTTTGGGATCTATTTTATAGAATTTAAAAGATTACAGTGTGGGGATTTTTGTCTTTTGAAACCGTATGCATTTTCCTAACTACTAGTGTAGAATATAATTGTATAAATCATTTGTAGTATTGCTTGAGTTAGCAAACTACAAAGTGATGTTAAGAGGCCATGGAAAAGGGTGGGTGACCTCGACTGCCCTTCATATCTAATGACGTACAAATTTGCTGCAAAATTGAATATAAAATGAAGCAGTGTTTTGTTGTTTGGAGATATTTATTTACGTGATGCGTGTGCTCGTGTTTACTGCGTTGTCTTCTAGTCTGAAATTAGTGCACCATGAGTATCAGTTCCCCGCCATGTGGAAGGCGTTGCGCCGCGACCTTGTACAACCAACCAGAACCCTACTATCGCTGGGGGTTAGAGCGGAACCGTCCGATACTTCAAGGCCTGGCCTCAGTTTGCGCCTCTAGCGGGAGATAATTTGTTAGGAGTCCGATGTTTGGCGGCTGGAACTGTCAAATTCATACATTTCGGACTTCACTTCTATGGAAATTACGCCGCTGTCGAGAGCGTGGTTTTTTGCTTACGAGAAAAACTACAAATTAAAAGCGTTAATACCAAACCTCTGAACCATTTTATATAGTGATACTATGCAGAAGTGTTTCCAACGTCGAAAAATGGTTAATAAATGCGTTGTTCCACGTTGTAGAGGAAATTATGTCAACGGACCTAAACAACACACGTTCAAGTTTCCACAGGATCTAATATTGCGTCAGAAATGGATTCACGCCGTTCGACGTGACTTTTCACCAACAACATATTCTACGGTAGTCTAGGCGCCCTCGTGGCTGCCAGCTGCGATTTATAGTCGCTCCTGATTCAACTTGGAAGTATTGGGAAGTTATCAATTTTCCCGCTGTAAAAATAGCATAAAATAACCGCAATAATTTTTAGGTTCTTTTTATAAAAAATACCTAATTTTAGTGCTGTCGTTTCGAGCTTAAATCAAGTTTATAATAAAAACCCAAATATCTCAAATATTTTGAGTTGAAATCTGCTTCGTTCTGCCGAATTAAGGCAACGGTCATCGGTCACATCTGGCGGTTGGTCGAAGGCCCTTAGCACGTGTACTAGTGAAGTGCCAAAAGTTAGCCGGGTTACTCGGGCTACGGCGGTTGTAAAAAATATTGTATACAACCGGGAAGTAGGCTGCTGGGACCCTAACAAGGACACCGCCAGCTGGGGCGAGAACGAGCCTTTACCTTCGTCATTGAGATAGTGGCCAAGTTCCTCAACAAGCACGACTTTGACTTTGACCTGATCTGCCGGGTGCATCAGGTGGTAGAGGACGGGTGTGAGTTCTTTACCAAGAAGCAACTGGTACTGCGGGAATTCGATAATGCAGGAGCAAGGATGTCAGTGGACGACACGCTGAAGTGCTCCTTCCGGATCCTGAAGCCGGCTGACAAGCGCCTGGCGTAAGTGCAGACCAACACCAACCGTCCTGTCACGCCGCCCAGGGGCGTCACCAAGACAAAGAAGATTTTAAGGGCCCTCTGGATCAATCCCACCGGCCACCATCCTTCCCCGCCGCTCCACCCTTTTAAGAGTATTCTGTGTTATTTATCCTAAAAATATGGATAATAATTCTTTGTCTTAGCTTAAATACACTCTTGAATATAATTAAAACAATCACTCTATCATTTGTATTAGCGTCTTGCAATATATCGTAAGGAATGAATACAGTTAGCTTCTTCTTTATTTTCCAATTTAACATTAAATTTAGTTTTGATAATTTAACTGCACCTCTTTATATGATCTATAAATAATGTGTAATGATAGCCTGTCCAAAAAGAGAAAATAAATGTAAAAAAATAAAATAATAATAAATTCGTAGAATAGACGTAATATAAGAATAATATAAGAATAGGAAGTAATATTTGTACAGCGCCCCTGAGGTGATTTCTCACAAAAGCGGCGCTATAGAAATGGTCCAATTATTATTATTACGGTAAGTTTAATTTGTATTTTTATCCAAATACAATAACATTGTACAATATACAACTGCATAAAGAATTCTCTTTCGCCATAACCACGATCTATATTATAACCTCAATGTTTGTGAAAACAAGGATTTTGCAACGATGATTACCAATTGTAATGTGATTTTTTGAGATCGTTTTCATATTATTTTGATTTGAACATGTATTACTGTTTACATTGTCGTCTAATTTCATACTGTATTATCGTTTTAACAGTTTTTGCTGTTAATAAATGGATAACAAAACGTCAAAACGCGATGTTTTTCAAGTAGTAAATGTAGAATTCCTTAATGTCAATTTTATAGCAGGATCTTAAATAATAGATGTCTTTTTATTATTTTTATAAGTCCTGCGTTGTAATAATGTACCCACATTATCTGTCTTAGCTGCCAGATCTGGCGCCATGTTCATTTAAAAGTTTATTAAATTTGCATATTAGCGAGCATTTCTTAATATGCACAAAATAGAAGAAAAACACATTTTATTAGTTTAATTACAACGAGGAACAACTATTTCAGTTACCGGAGAAGAAACATCACGCATTTTAATTAATTTAAAGATTGGTAAAGTTTCAAGTTTTTGTATGACTTTTAGGTTAGGTTTTTTTTTATTTACAAAAAAACCAACTGAAAACCTAAACACTTATTTTATGTCTAATTATTATATTGTATAATATATACAATAGGTTTTAGGTTCTTAGTTTGGGTTTTTAAAAATAATAAAAAAGACTAACAAGAAAAATACACTCTTATTTATATTTACTAAAAGTTTGATATACTTTGTACGACAGGTGATAGAAAATAGAATAATTTCATATTAAACTTAAGAAACCAGTCTCCCCATTCTTACATATCTCGCAGGTTATTGTGCCCGAACCGTTTTAAAAAAACTTAAATGTACATCATGTTTCAATTCCATCACTATAGATAAAATGTTAGACGCAGATTGTAGTTACTTATTAAAAAGGAATATGGATCGAGGTGGTGTATTAAGTCCTCACCCTGACATTGTCAATGCCATCATTCATAACTATGTCACCGTTCAAAGGCTATTATCACCCAAACTAGAAAAAATATTTTTAGATTATAATAACCAGCGTGAATTAGTCTTACAGTTAAGGATTGATGCTATCAATGAGAGGGATTTTTGTCTAACAGACATAAACGGCCCCTCTGGACAATCATCAAATACCATTTTGGAATATATAATTAGATCATCTACAAATTCATTGTTAAATAAATACGTTAAAAAAAATAAATGACTGCAATAAAATAGTTGTGAAGAAACGCAAAGTCTACACAGTAAAAATAAATATTCTTGACTGATTGCAATAATTATATGGTGTGTAGGACTTTCAGCAGGACATTCAAACATTATATCTATACTATTTATATATGTGTACTACTTACACATATTTTATTTTCAGACACTTCCACACCCCGCACTACCTTGCCAGCCTCCAGCATCTACTCTACATTTGCCTGCAGTAATATCCAGCAACTTCACAACATCCTATTCCAATATCATTAAATTAATGTTATTAATAAATGTAATCAATAACAAACATAATGTCTTATAATATTTCACAATAAAGAGAAAATGTCGCGCCGCAGTTTTCCCATGTTTTTATTTTGCTGACAATAAGACAGCTTCTGTCATGGCTTTATAGGTACTATGTGCTCTGTACTTAAACAATGTTACATTTAACAGTACCTATGTGCTCTGTACTTACACAATGTTACATTTAACAGTACCTATGTGCTCTGTACTTACACAATGTTACATTTAACAGTACCTATGTGCTCTGTACTTAAACAATGTTACATTTAACAGTACCTATGTGCTCTGTACTTACACAATGTTACATTTAACAGTACCTATGTGCTCTGTACTTACACAATGTTACATTTAACAAAGTAAATATGATTTTATACTAAGAAATAATCTTTTATTTTTTACACGTGAATACAATTTTCCCATTAATATCTTTTCCATTTTAATTAATTATTATATAGTGATATAATATTATCTCCCTTAAAAATAGTGGCTCCCATTTTTTACCATAATTGGCAAGAAATTACATTATTTAATCCATACTCAGCCTTTAATGGCGACCATCTTGATTCAGTGTTCCGGCCTAAGTAGAGGTGGTTTTGGCTGGACTGACCGCTGTATCACCGTACCGCCAGACCGCCGAAGTGAGACCAGCCATCAGCCTCTATTGAGAGGATGCCATTTCCGAGTGATAGCCCGCTCCGAGTATCCTTTACCCTCTCTCCCAATCACAGTTATCCTGACGACTGGCGCAATTCTTCCGTGAAGGGTGGCGGGGACAAGAATCTCCTGGCACTGTTCCAGAGGGACTGCCCCGGTGTTCTAGCGACGGTTTGTTCTAAGTTTTCTCATCTTGTTTATTTTGTACACTTTTGATTTATTTAATGTTAGTATTCCTCAGCGTCCCACTTGGTTATCTGCGGACTACGGACGTGCCGAGCAGAGCCACCATGTTTAAAAGAGTCACCTTTGTCAACCGCAGGGGGAATGTACTAACCAATCTGGGATGTGTATTTTTACTAATCTCCTTCTAAGCTAACGCTATGCAAGGACACTTGAGAGTTTAGAATCATTGACAACTTTAGCTTTGTTCAACTAAAAAAATAGAGTCCTTTACGTACACCCTGGAGGAGTAACCATAAGTTACTTATGCCTCATCGGACCGTCGGGGAACGAGCGGGCTTAGGCTGTCAATGTCGAGTGACGTAACAGGCGAGTGCAGTTTTACACCTGGACTGTAAAACAGCACAGGTGTAAAGCTGAGGCGGAGTTAAACAGATTATACGACGCTTTTTGATATGATGAACTCCGTGACAGAGCGGTTAGGTTAGGTTACTTGGCCGCGGGTCGCGAATTCGTAGGAGACGAATCCATTTTGTGCTATTTAACAAATAAAAATTAAAGAAAAAAAAAACAATTTATTGGAACAACTTATTGAAGCGTACAAACCTCATTCTAATGTTTAATTATTGAATACAATATTAACTAATCTCAAATGAAATATGACACAGAAAAATGCACCGAAAATAAAAAGGTATCCGCCGCATCTGGAAATCGAACCCCCGTCGTATCGGGACAACAATCTAACCATTGATCCAATGAGAGATAATTATTTTTCGCCATTTTAATCGATATTGTATTTCAATGTTAAGAATTATTAATATTATCCTCAATTAGATTCCAATATTTTTAGACTGCTATCTGTTTGAAAGATAAATGGGAATTTAATTAAAATATTTAAAAGGTTTATAATAATTTGGTATCCCTTATTTAAACATTTTAACAATTCAAATTCCAATAGTACATCCCGAACTGCGAGGCATTTCAAGTTTCATTTTGATTTCCTTAGAGCCCAAAAAAAATATTTTGTAGAAAATTAGAAGCAGATGAAATTAGAGAGAACGCCACGACTACACGATCGCCCAACCTCCCAACTCGAACGTTCGGGCGATTGTGTAGAGGGGTAGTTCGTACGCGTTGGGCCAGCGTTAGCTCGAGTTCGGCGAGTTGGCCCGAGATCGCTCCGGTGGCCAGCTAGTTGGCCCAATCTTTAAACTAGTCGGCCGAACTCGGCCTGAATCGGCCTCCACACATTGGCCGTTCAGCGTGATTTCGGCAGGCGATACCGACGGACGTGCTGCGCGAAGAATAAAACATGACTGAACTATGTCTACAATGACGAAAAAAGACTCAAATATGCAATTAACCCTCAAATAATTGTCCAAATATGCATTTTGGCTAATAATAAAAAAATGGATAATTCGTATAGCGCCGTTTTTCATGAAAAATTACCTCAATAGCGAAATGCATATAATCCGATGTATACAGGGCTAGTTGTTATATTTTTTTGCGCTGCAATCTGACTCAGGCTGTATGTAAAAATAAAATACGGGGCTAAAACAGGCGCAACAGCTATCCGTTATATTTATTTCCGGTATTATGAGTAGCCGATGAGAAACGAATTGTCCCAATAACATTATAAATTTCGGCAGACTTTCTACGAATTTTGGTAGATGATAGATTTTAGCTAAAATGGTATCACTAGTTTGGAGTTCGTAGTTAGAGCGTTGGCCGATCGTGTAGTTGCCCCATTTATAGTCACTATCCGATCGGCCAACTCCGAACCGAGTTGGGGTTGGAACGTTGGGCGATTGTGTGGTCATGGCATAAAACATTATAGGCAAGCGTTACATCGCAACAAGTTGTTTGTTTGTTTTTCGCATGTCCCCGTACTCGTATGTCTGAGATCTAGATACAGTCGTGATTATATTATCACAGCAGGAAGGGAGAGGCGAACCCCCTCTGCCTCTGGGGAATACATCTCAAGGATCTACAGTAGGTAAGGACGTGTGCCGATATCCCGGGGATGACAGCTAAATTTTCTTTTGAAAAGGGATTTTCTTTGAAAATATTATAATGTGAGTTATCGTTCCATGCCTACAGCATTATCTATTCCTAGATAGGCATACACGTGGACAAGTTATAACTTATTTATTGTTTTTGTATATATATATACATAAACATATAATATATATATATTTTAAATTTAATGCAAATCAAATTTAATAATGTTATTATTAAGTCGTGCGAGTATTTTAGTTCTTTATTATTGTGACAAATTTAAATATAGCTTTCAGAACCAACAATAATATAGGAACAAGCCTAAAAAAACTAAAATTCGTCAGCTTAGTATTAGTGGCATATATGAATTAAAATGTGAACACACTGACTGCAACGTTGCTTATATAGGGCAGACAGGGAGGACTTTCTCAACTAGATTCAAAGAATATATACGATGTTATAATAATAAAAGCACTATATCAAACGTGTATAGGATAAATAAATTCAAGCTGTTCAAAAACGTAAACAAAAGAATAACACGTGCGAGTTGGATCCTGTGCAGATTTATCAAAACAACACGTGACCAGTTGAATGACCTCTGCGTAAGAAACAGCTCATGTCCCGAAGTAAAATCGTCATAACAACAAATAAGTGCTAGTTAAAATCTGTGTGACCACCTGCCAACTTCGTTCAAAACAAGAGGTGTCAGTTGAATAACCTCTGCGTATACAACGGCCCATATCTTGAATTAAAATCAACATAACAACAACACGTAGCAGGTGAATGACCATGAGGTAAATAACTGCCTTGAAGTAAATAAAAACATCACGTACCAGTTGAATGACCTCGGAGAAAAACAACTGCCATTCGGCCTATAAAGCCAAAACCCGGAAGTACGTCTCGCATTCCCGCTAGCGGTTCTGCCCGAGCAACATGTGAGCCAAGACGCTCCTTCACCGTGAAAATCGACCACCATCATTTATCTTCACTCTACCCGAACCTGCTCTCCTCACCAAGCGAGAGATCTTCACTCTACCCAGACCCGCTCTCCTCATCCGCCGAGACGCTTCTTCACATTGCATGCCTCAACTTACCGCTGTCAGACAGGAATAGTCTCTACACCCAGAAACAGCGGCGACCGGTCGAACCCTCATGCCGTCCCCGGATATGCTGCAACCTGAGCCCGACAGCCACCCAGCCTACCCACGAGCTTGCGGTAACCAGTCCGACCCTAATGCCGTCCCCGGATATGCCGCAACCTGAGCCCGACAGCCACCCAGCCTACCTACGAGCTTGCAGCGACCGGTTCGACCCTAATGCCGTCCCCGGATATGCCGCAACCCGAGCCCGACAACCACCCAGCCTACACACGAGCTTGCAGCGGCCAGTCCGACCCAAATGCGTCCCGGATACGCAGCAAACTTCGCTCATATGACAGCTGACACCACCTCAAGCGATCGACCATACTGGCTACAAATCAAGTACGCTCCGGGCGACGACATCCCCACTTGGAAACAACCAAACACCTTTCTCAGGAAGAATAACGATGCGTCCCTGTGTGCCGGTGCCTAAATATTTACACTCCTATACGTCTCGTACAAGCACCCTTTAAAAATTTGCAGAACATCCCTTAGAGAATAATTACATCCCGCCTGACAAAAACGAGCCTACCCTTATATGTAGAAAAAAGGGGTTTTCGATTAAATTTACTTGAACAATAAGAAATTAATAAACTAACGAATGATTCTAATATAACATTAATTAATAAAGAAAGGAAAATTATTTAATCACCACTACTCAGTATGTTCACACTACCTAAATAATATAACACGTACAAATAAATCAATTAAGAAAACATTGTCATTTAAATACGAGAAAACACATTATAAATCTAAAAACCTCACAGAATAGAGAATTTAAATTATTTTTTAACTAAATTGGTTGTTCCGATAGTAAATATTATTTTAAACACCCGTCCAAATTAGAATTTGGGGTGGGAGTAAATAAAATCAAATAAATAAGTCGTCGCAATGTGCAGTTTAAAAATAGCCTTGAACGCCGAAACAGCTGTCACAATAATAAAAACTAAAATACTCGCAGGACTTAACAATAACATTATTAAATTTGTTTTACATTAAATTTTTAAAAAAAGTCATAACTTGATTCTAACGAACATACGAACTCGAGAGCTGAAATCATATACAAATCTCTATATAATATGACTGCCTGGGTAGATGTAGATGAACAGGTGTAGGTCAGTAGGTACACAGGTACAGCGTGTATCCGCATCTCGCAACACGACCAATGTTATGCACGTATGCTGACGAGATTAAACATTCGTTTAGCTGCATGTTGTGTTGTGCTTATTGTTTAATGGGTGTTACAAGCAGTCGTGACTTCCCTCCTCCGTAGGTCTGCAGCCGTCTGTACTCTGTACTGTAGGAGCTCTCCCACATGCACTTGATAATTGTGCAAGATTGTCAGATGAGTAATCGGAGGAGATTATCCACCGAGGCGTTGAGAAACCTTCGAAAAAAGAAATTAGTTGCCAATAAGCAACTCCAGTGAAAAACATAATGGCTTTAAAAATATAAATTTATATACGAGTAGATCAGCAAACGCCGATTCTGAATATATAATTTTTATTATGAAAGAATAAACAACTCCAGGAATATCCTCATCATGGAGCCCCGCCTCAGTCCATCCTCTAGCATCGACGGGTACTGGAGAAAGATATTGGCCCCTCACAATTTATTAATTGTTTTTGTGTTTAATTCGTAGAACTCCATTTAATTTTTTAAAAATTTAATGTAAATCAAATTTAATAACAACATTATTAAATTTGATTTACCTAACAATTTAAATACCGCAGCACCTTAAAGGCGTTATTTTGATTTTATTTTTATTTATTATTTTACTTTTTAAAATTATTATTTTATGTGTGATGTATCATGCACCTACTATCTTTTTACTTTTTTTAAACTTTTGTATATTTTTTAAAACTATCACACGTATATTTTGTATGGAATGTGTGGGATTGCACTAACCTCCCCACATACCGGAATAAGCATTTATTTATTATATATAATTTTACGTAGAATTTAAAAAAAAGTTAATAAAAAGTGAATAAGAAATCATCTCATCAAAATACCTCGTTATGTTGGTGGCATTACATTTGGAACATCTGACATCACGTGTGCATTCTGTTTATGTATTTATTATTATGGACATTTTTATTTTTCATTTTTATTTTGTATTTAAAATATTTATTTTTAGTTTTGGCAAAATTTGAATGTAATTTAAGTGACTTTAAGCTCTATAATTGTTGTTTAATATAAAAAAACTATTATTAGTGAAATAAATCAGAGTACTCATGAGCAAACCAATTATCAATACGGATATTATGATAATGTTAATGCTCAATACTATTATTATTATTTGAGTTAAAATTTCTAAAACGGTACATAATTTTATTACTTATGTTTTACAATGAATATAATATAAAATTACGTACGGTAAAGTTCATCCTTGTTTTGGCATTTAACATTCTAAACTCAAAACTGATCAAAACCGACCGGCCATAGATTTGGAGCGTTTTGGTGGGTTTTGAAAAATTGACACTTTGAAAATTATTTTAACTATGAAAACTTCAGAAAAAAAACTAAATATACTAGGATTTAAGTTTGAACGTCATTATCGCTGAAGTTTCCTCTTATCAGTCGAGGGAATGGGATTCAAACTCGCCACGTTTAGAATTTTAAGTGTCGATCTTTTCTTTATTATTAGATACAAAGTGAGATGATCGTCAATAAAGGAACCAATACCGAATTCCCGACCCAATGTAAGGTACACCTACCACCTACCACCTACCACCTACCACCTACCACCTACCACCTACCACCTACCACCTACCACCTACCACCTACCACCTACCACCTACCACCTACCACCTACCACCTACCACCTACCACCTACCACCTACCACCTACCACCTACCACCTACCACCTACCACCTACCACCTACCACCTACCACCTACCACCTACCACCTACCACCTACCACCTACCCGTGAAACCCAAAAGTTCATATCGACTATTCAAAGGAAGAAGGCACTAACTCACTATAGGCAATTTTGCAGGAGAGCAATTTCAATGTTTAAAATCATGTTAATATTCTTAGGTGAGTATTTCAAAAAATAAAAAATATTGGATGTGTATTTATTAAGAATGCATTTTCCAGCTTCTTTAGTATTTTGCTCAATATGGTACTAATTTACGACTTCCAGAATGAAAGTAAATCGAAAAATTAATTTTCTGAGGTAGTCCTGTCTTCCTTAGGGCAGTCGATACGTAATCCCAAAACTTTAAGTATTTTAAGTATTTTTAATAATTGACAAAGTTGTTCGGTACTTGTTACGCTAGCTTGGGCCGTGTTATAGCAAGTAGTCCATTTCGTTTCATAGTAAAATCAAATAAAATAATCTATTTTTTGAACATAATAACATATGTGTAGTACACTTTACATTATTTAATATAAACATATCTGAAGTAAAAATAATTTTTTAAAAAACATTTATGTATGTAGTAAAATTAAAAATAAACACATATACACATTTTTTGTTTACTCAATAGAAAAGGAGCAACAAATAACCATGTAAAACTATCATCTCTATAAATAAATTTTCTGATAAAACTGTGTTCATCTGAAGCGACCTGCCAGGTAAGTATGTTTTTCTGTATCTGTTTGTACATACTTAGTTAAGAAATATTTGCACAGCGCCCTTGAGGTGATTTTCCACAAAAACGGAGCTATACAAATCATCCAATTATTATTATTATCATTATTACTCAAATATTATATTTACAAACATCTTTTACATACGATTATTACATAAATTGTATATTTATTTTTCCATTTATAACCATTATAATAAGTGCAACATTACATAATGAAAAACATTTCATTTTCTCATCCTGGAACTGTCAAAATTGACTTCGACATCTCGGGATTTCCTTACTCGTAATTGTCATCTGTCATCTGCATGCCCTCACGAAGATGAAACCTGATATAATATAAAGTTTTAGTGCACGATTTCACAACTTCACGAGAAATAATTTATAGAAGGTAGAGTAACTGCATCTGCATAGAAGTAATTTAATATTATACCCCGCGGAGATAATGATGGTTCATATGTGTGTCGGACGTCTTCGCCTCTATCGCGATATGTGGCGCGGCGATAATTATAAGAATAATCTTTAATATAATTGTATTGTCGGCACTTGTACGGGGCCGGAACAAAGCGAGCCAAAAGACACGTTACCCTGTCATTTTATGATTTGCGCAAATAATGAAATATATTGTGCAGGTGGCGGGGAGTGCCCCATCACTGCTTTTTTAAGAATGACAAAATAAACGAAAGAGCGAGGCAACGCGGTGCAAGGGAGATACGTGTATCGGTACATTTCCGTGCCGGTAGCGTCGCGAAATTCCAACCAGAGCGCTCGGGTTAGCGCCTGGCTGGGGGTACAAATAGACCGCAAAAACGGCTATTCGTCAGCCAGCCAGCAACTCTCGCCCCGACAACACTTCTCTACCTCAACTTCCCCGCTCGCTCTGCTTCTACCGACTTGTCTTCTTCTTCATTCTGACCACCGTTGACCCTGTACCCCCCCCCCCTCCTTGGGCTGCCACTACCTACTGGACCCAGATCCTAACATCAACTATGGACAAGGCCCGAGACCAAATTTGTGCAAAAGAATTTTGCATAAATTTGGAAGTTTTGCACAAAAATTTTTTTTTTGCAAATTGAAAAGTTGTTAATTGTGCGTATCGTTCCCCCTCTGCAGGGGAACGACAGGTTTTGTCTCCCTCCCCTCTAGGCCTCTTCGCAAATCGGAATCAGTTGCCGACCACAGTTCGCCTGTGTGCCACATGTCTGACACAATATGCAACAACTTGCTAATATATAAGGAAAAAATACCGCGAAGATCACTTCCTGACAATTGAATGTTTATGTACTCGATGTAGGTGCAGTGCAGTTATAAATAATAATATTCAGCTTATCGCACCGATGCAACAAGGTATTTCGAATATATAAAATATATTATGATTTTTTTTTTAATTAATTAACCGTTGTAACGTTTTTCCACTTGTTTCCACCCTATCACGGGCATCTTCAAACTGGCACAATTAAAACTAAATCATAATGTAACTTTTGAAAATAAATAATAATTCCGCGATACATCTCCCAGATTGAAAGATCAGTAAATCCTTTCTCCGTGGCATGGAACGAAGAAGATAAATTGTCAACATAATTACATAAAGTAAGTTTTGGTTGGGAGTAAGATAAAATAAAAAAAAAGCCTTGGCAACGACGAAATTTATCGACAAGTAATAATAAGCCCAACCGTACGTGGGATGAAAAAGTACGTCTCTAATATATAAAAGTGAAATAGTTCATATATTATTTGTACGGGGTGAATGGGTCAATAGCCTGACGAACGTATTTGTTCAATTGAAAGATAACAAATCATGTTCGTAGACGAAGATTTTAGATGATTTGCAGAAATTTAGTAAAACGTGCCTTACTGACTTAAAATGTATCTTTTTGGACGGTACCCAGCTGTGTATTGTGATGAAACTGTATGCAAAGCAAAGCTGCGATGGAGAACTCTACACACACTTGAATTCTTAGCATTAGCTAAAGGCAAACGGTAGCTGAATTCAAAATAATTATATCGACTGTTCTGCGTTTGTGTCTCTAATGAATTTCAACATACCTCTGAGACGTACTCGCCATAGAGCACTATTCCACACGCATAGTTACAAAACAAACCACCATTACCATTCTCCAATTAACCGTGTTCTACGTTCATTCAATAATATTAACCTAAAAAATTCAAACATTGATATTTTTTCGGATTCGCTGACTACATTTAAAATGAGCCTTTAGGCAATAATATAAACTGCTCAATGCGCATACATATGGCATCACCTTGGCAAGCGCCCTTGAGGTGATTTTTCACAAAAACGGCGCTATACAAATCATCCAATTATTATTATTATCACTTCTATAATACATAGATCACCACGAGTTGTGTTAAAAAAAAGGTGAATTTTGAATTTTTTCGAAAAGTATTTATTTATTCATCAATATCTATTTGCTCCCCTTCAAAGTAACCCCCCTCAGATATAATGCACTTATGCCAGTGCTTCTTCCAATCCTCGAAGCACTTCCGGAATGTGCTTTTCGGTATGAGCATCAGCTCGTTTTTCGATTCTGACTTTATCTCATCAATTGTGGCAAAACGCTTCCTTTCATTGGTCTCTTCAGTTTCGGGAATAGGAAAAAGTCGCAGGGAGCCAAATCTGGCGAATACGGTGGTTGAGGTATGATAACGGTGTTGTTTTTGGCCAAATAATCACGAACAAGCATTGATGTGTGAGCTGGTGCATTATCGTGATGCAAAATTCATGATTTTTTAACACCTCGTGGTGATCGTTTGAGCCGTATTGCTTCACGCAAACGTTGCATAACTTCCTTGTAGTATTCCTTATTAACCGTACGACCTGTTGGCAAGAACTCATGATGCACCACGCCATGCCATTGTAATCGAAGAAAACAGTGAGAAAAACCTTCACATTTGATCGAACTTGGAGTGCTTTTTTCGGTCTTCCGCTTCCATTGGGATGATTGGGCCTTGGTTTCGACGTCATAACCATATACCCAACCCACGTTTCATCACCAGTTATGACCATTTTGAGCAAATCTGGATCGTCGTTGATGTCATTTTACTCAAAATTTAGCAATTTCGGAACAAACTTCGCTGCAACACGTTTCATTTGACGGCCTCCATGGTCGAGGGGTAAGGCTCTCGACTACGAATCCGAAGGTCGCGGGTTCAAATCCCGGCGTGCGCAAGTAATTTTTATTTTAATTAATTTGTGTTGTTTCACAATTAATTCATTTAAAAATAAAATATATAGTATATTTGCGCACGTTCCAGAGTGGAAGATACCCTCAGTATCGCCCTGGTGAAAGACCACCATTCAGAATTGAAACGTTGCCTGAAATGGCTTTTAGCCGTGTTTGGTGACCAGATCTGAATAGCCAGGTATTTCCCCTTTTCCCCACCTTCCTCTCTCTCTTCTCCTTCTCCTCCCCAATACCTTCAGCCTCACAACATTCCCCAATTGGGAATGCCATAGTCTCACTGGCTCCAGACGGTTGGGAGCAGTTTGGGACTCTTGTGCGGTATTCATGTAAAAAAAAAAAAAAATGCACAAAACATCCGAGAAAATTGCATGTCATGAGCCGATTGATATGCCAACATCCTCTGCAACTTCCCTAATAGTGATTCGACGATTTTCCAAAACCATTTTCTTCACTGTTTCTATGTTTTCTTCGTTTGTTGACGTGGTTGCAACTCCAGGACGCTCATCGTCATTAACATCTTCTCGGCCTTCTGTAAAGCGCTTGTACCATTTATAAACACATTTTGAGACAAAGTAGACTCGCCAAATGTCACACTCAACATTTTAAGTGCGTTGGAGCACTTTATTCCATTTTTAACGCAAAGTTTAATACATATTCTTTGATCCATTTTTTTTCAAAAGTAAAAAATCGAAGAACACACAAAAACGTGACTAACCTTTCCAGTTGTCAAAAACAAACCACTAATCCAAAATGGCTGATAATGCTAACATATGAAAAACATATGTGTACCAACATAACAAAAAAATTGATAATCGAATGTACACAGCCCGCGAAAATTCAAAATTCACCTTTTCTTTTGAACACACCTCGTACACACTTATACACTACACATGTCACCCGGTAAATACACTCATAAATCAGAAATTACAAGGAACATATCATAAGTAAAAACATCACTGTAAATTTAATTTCTGGAAATAGTTTTTCATTGTAAGAAATGTACTGTTTTGTTTCTATAATAAAAAAAAATAATAATATTATGCGACACATCAGACACCTAATGCAAGAGAGGTCCAACACGCTGAATGTCACTTCGCGGGATGGAAGATGCAAAGCAGATAGTGAATCGACAAAAACAAATGACAATAGACAGGATCCGTATTACCTACATTCATTAGAGGATCAGAAGTCGATGGACAAAACTCGTCATTCGTGGTCAGCGAAAGGACATGCGCCATGCAGCCCTCCATTATTAGCCGAAAATTCATACCCGCTCCATGTTTGAATTCAAAGGATAAATGGCGCGTAAACGATCGAAACGCAGTGCATAGATTTACTGGGGGCGTGTTTACCGAAAAGCTACTGAATTGTTGTCCCGCTTGTGGTATAACAGAAGTACGACGCGCCGCTCCCGCTACCCCCCCCCCCGAGTCGTGAGCTAGCACCCATTGAAATGTATGGCGCAGTGCCCTGTCGGTATCACGCATGAGGTTTATGTCGATTCGCTACCGGACTGTCAGAGAGTGGCCTAAAATGCGACTGTATCCGCGGAACAAGAAGTTGAATTTGCGATCGAGCTGATGGCGTTTATAGAAATCGAAAACTGGGCCAAAACCCACAGCACGACTCCGGAATCTCACTCGACCGGTTCCTTCGCCGCTACAGGCGCATCTCTTTATGTTCATGCATATCGGGCGTGCAATTTGCTGGGAACAAATGCACTACAGTCTGCACTCGTAACAAATAACCTTTACAGGCACAACCGCACTGGCAACTAGCAACCCTATTATCTAATGAACCTGTCACAAATCCAGCCTGAAGATGACGCGAGGACTCAAATCCATAACGCGTCTAGCAAATAATGTGATCAAGGTACAAGGGGCATATCGATTACCTTCAGCCCCCAACAGGTTATGCTCTGATTTTGTAAATAGTAACATTTTGTACATAATTTAGTCTGAAATGTAAATATGTTAGTTGTAAGCCTCTATCACTAGTTTTAAGTCACAAGTTACAGGTCTAAGTTGTAAGTCGCTATCTACATAAATAAGTCTTAGATGTAAATCACTAATTATAAGTCTGAATTAGGTATTTTCTAGTTACAAATCTTAGCTGTAAGCCATCAGTAATTAATCTAATATGTAAATTATTATAGTCTAAGTGATAAGGTATAGGTTAGATAAATTATGTTGTAAAGCGCCTTTGAGGTGATTTTCTCACGAAAACGGCGCTATAAAAATAATCCATTTATTATTATTATTATTACCTTTAGGCCATCCTGGTTTTGTAATGGGGTACTGCATGTATAGAATTACCATGTCTTTGGCTAGAACGATTTGAATTTTTTGTGAAGTTTTTTGGACGCATGTAAATAAATTTTAGACATTGAAAACATAGGTCTGTCTCAGGTCCAAAATATCACTTTCTAGGAACAATTGTTTATTAAAAATATGCATTAGAAAAATACAGACAAGTAAAAAAAATAGGTGCGCGCGGGATGTGAACTCGGATTCCGCTTGCCGGACGAACCTGTTTACCAACTTAAACATCTGATCTTTTTTCAAATGGGTCTCGTATATACAACAAAAATACACAGGCTCAATTTAATTTACAATAAACGAATGAGAACCAAAAACTAGATTTTCCGTAATTTATAATAGTTTCATTTTTTTTATTATTGTAGTATATTATATTTAAGAGCGTTAAGCTTTAAAAGTGTTATTTTTGCCAACAATGTAGAAAAAATGACATTTGAACTGTCAATGGCAAAGTAATTGGGGTGGTCACAACGCCACCGTTAAGATAACAAATTCACAGGTGCACATGAAGATCATTAATTCAAGTTCAAATTCACAAACTTTGGGAAAGTTTTGGTCCTGTATATTTTTATCAGGTATAAAGAGTATAATAACATTTCAGGTTATTTCATCAATTCAGTCTCTGCGACAAAGTCTTAACACGGTAACAAAAATATATACAATATTATTTTTTTAAAGATTTTTTGTCTTGATGCCACGTCCCGGAGATTGAAATGATGAATTGAACCGAAATGTATTTTTTAAAAATCTAATCTTTATACTTGTAGCATGATATCTTTACTACACGTTAAATCAAAATACAAATAAAACTATGCGAAATAAATGTGGACTTGTAGCGAATCAATAAAAAAGGAGAAATACGATTTGTATCGATTTTCCTGTCTAGTTGATTATAACGTAGGTCCCGGATAGACTATGAGGTCCCGTTGCTACCGTTATCTTTTTCTTTTCTGTGTCTTGTTGGTTTCATGTTTCATTTTGAGAGTTGTTAACATAATCTTTGATGATTAAAAAAAGTATGCATTTTCTTTCGTGCTCTCTCGTGTTGTCAGTTGAAGAAATTAATTTATCGGCGTTGGTAGTTGAAGTGAGCAATGCAATCCCCGATTGCCATCATGCTCGGGCGGCTCAAGTGTTTGTTAGTCACTGTGCAACTAGCACAATCTAAAAGCGATACTTGTCTGATTATCCATGGCCGATCTTCGTTGATTGAAGTTAGTTGAAGAAATTAATTTATCAGCGTTGGTAGTTGAAGTGAGCAATGCAATCCCCGATTGCCATCATGCTCGGGCAGCTCAAGTGTTTGTTAGTCACTGTGCAACTAGCACAATCTAAAAGCGATACTTGTCTGATTATCCATGGCCGATCTTCGTTGATTGAAGTTAGTTGAAGAAATTAATTTATCAGCGTTGGTAGTTGAAGTGAGCAATGCAATCCCCGATTGCCATCATGCTCGGGCAGCTCAAGTGTTTGTTAGTCACTGTGCAACTAGCACAATCTAAAAGCGATACTTGTCTGATTATCCATGGCCGATCTTCGTTGATTGAAGTTAGTTGAAGAAATTAATTTATCAGCGTTGGTAGTTGAAGTGAGCAATGCAATCCCCGATTGCCATCACGCTCGGGCAGCTCGAGTGTTTGTTAGTCACTGTGCAACAAACACAATCTAAAAGCGATACTTGTCTGATTATCCATAGCCTATAGCAATTAGAGAAGCGCCCACACCTTATTACCAATTATTACAACAAAGATAAATATTTGCTGGATTTATATGAAACGCATCATCCGAATCGAATTACCAACAATTCTACCGGGGAAGTGAGAAGCTACCGGCAGTGGGAAGAGGCAGCAACCGACCGCGGCGGCTCCAGTCTAGTACTCGTACAAAGCAATACAACGTGTTTCATGTTACTCTATGCATGAATATTTAAATTTCATAAGATTATTTAGAGCAAGGTGCGCCTTACGAGCAGTGTTTTCTGCTTTGGAAAAAAAAAAAAAAAAAACTAAATAAAGAGAGTGAATCGCCAACGAATGGCAACACCGCATTGTTATCTCGGTTATATCTCTATTTTTAATTTGGAAACAAATTTAACCGACGCGTTTAGACGTTTGAGATTATATCAGCAAAAGAGTATACTTCGGCTTAGCTCGGCGATGGATCGATCTGCCAAGACGAGCCGTTACAGGTAAATAACTGAATCATTACAAAAGAGTATAATTCGGCTTAGCTCGGCGATGGATCGATCTGCCAAGACGAGCCGTTACAGGTAAATAACCGAATCATTACAATTAATAATAAATAGATAAATGGTTCCATTCGGATATGTGGGGGTTAGTGCCATCCTTTACGCCATGCCTACCGTAATATATATAGTCCTCTATTAATGTTATTATTATTTTATTTATAATCGAGAGGTACGTGCTAAGTGAGCCGTCAACTTATATATTTCAGTAAAAAATTATTTATTTAATACATAGTGTTATAAAATTGGACTCTAGTATCTCAATAATTAGTTTCCATTATTTTTTTCTATTTAATTTTTTTTCCATCTTATGTACGTTGATCACAACATGCACGCGCCTCTATATCCTAATTTTGCCCTACATTTGTATGATGATGTTTATTTATTGTTGTATTATATGATATTGTTGAACTAAACTCCTGCTGACAAGCTACTTGCAGTGGCTTAGCGGGTACAAGTTCCCACTGTATATAATTAATATTAAAAAATAAAATAAAATTTAAAAGCTGTCGACAAGCATATTTACGGTTTTGGTACCGCAGTCGATGGTCGCGGAGAAATCGCTTGAATATCATTCTTACTAAATATCAACTGTGAACAGTGCCTGAAGAATGTACCCATATTATAAGCTTTTCTACCCGGTTTCAATCAAGATTTCAACACTTCTTGGACAATTTTGGTGAATACATATTTTTAAAACTTTTTAATTTAAATAAATATCTCAAAGCTACTCAGGTAATGGTGGAAACGATGTTTCGTCGAGTAATTTCTGACAGAAAAGCTGTGCAAATTTCATGACGGCTAATCACACCGTTCGGGATTTTTTAACTGCTTCAGATAGACAGGTTTAATTTATTAAATACAACAGGTTTTCCCACTAACACGCGGACAACTCAATTCATAGTCTATACACTCAGTTAAAGCACATAGCACATGCAAACTAGATACCTACATTATAGATTAATAATACCGAGGATAGAATTAAACAAAAACAAATAGCAGAAGGGAATACAAAAACATGCCAAAGAGAATACAAGCAAGTAGAAGAGAATACAATAATATAAGATAATACAAACAAATAGAGGAGAATAAAATAATATAAGATAATACAAGCAAGTAGAAGAGAATAAAATAATATAAGAGAATACAAGCAAGTAGAAGAGAATAAAATAATATAAGATAGTATAAAAGAGTAAAAGATAATAAAATAATATAAGATAGTACAAACAAGTAGAAGAGAATAAAATAATATAAGATAATACAAGCAAGTAGAAGAGAATACAAGCAAGTACAGCGCCCTTGAGGTGATTTTTCACAAAAACGGCGCTATACAAGTCATCCAATTATTATTATTATTATTATTAAGTAGAAGAGAATATAAGCAAGTAGAAGAGAATAAAATAATATAAGATAAAACAAGCAAGTAGAAGAGAATACAAGCAAGTAGAAGATAATAAAATAATATAAGATAATACAAACAAGCAGAAGAGAATACAAGCACGTATAAGAGAATATAAGAGTATAGCAGGAGAAAATACAAGCAAGTGGTAGATAATACAAGGACATAGCATAAAGCTTCCACCCGCAAGGAAATAAAAATTGTTTGTAAAATTTAACTATATTTTAATTTATGTATCTATAATTCTCATGAATAATAATAATAATTAAATATATATATATATATATACACAAGCAAGTAGAAGAGAATATAAGAACATGACAGACTAAATATACTTCTAAATAACAAAACCGTAAAATAGTGTATAATTTATCGATGCTCAAAATATAATTATTGCGGAGAGTGGTTAATCTGCATACAATAAGTGTCAGGAACTCGTAACTCGATTAATAGGTGCAATTATTCTTGATACCACTATGCTTCAAGGGGTTAATCTCCATACAATAAGTGCTAGGAACTCGTAACTCGATTAATAGGTGCAATTATTTTTGATACCACTATGCTTCAAGGGGTTAATCTGCATACAATAAGTGGTAGGAACTCGTAACTCGATTAATAGGTGCAATTAATTTTTAATGAAAGATTAATTTGGGCGATTGAAATATGTAATTGATAATAGTTTGTATTGAAATGCCGTCACTGTTCCATTTGCTAATCTTCGAACATATTCCTCCCCGCGCTCTGGCTAACCTCGCACATCTCTCTTCCTATTTTAAAGCAGTGCTATATAGCGCATTACCTAAAATCAACAGCGATGTCCATTCTAAAGACTGTAAAGTTCATTCTGTATATTAATGACATGATCAAAATATTTTCAAAGTTCAAAGTACAATTATTTGCCGATGATACACTAATTTATATAATTGGAGATAATTACGAAGAGTTAATCAATATTTTGAATAATGAATTAGAAAATGTATCAAGATGGCTAAAAATTAATAAACTTAAATTGAATACAAAAAAGATAAAATATATGATAATTGGACAGAAAAAGACATGCAGTGAAAGGAAAATAAAAATGATTGAAAATGTAAATGAAATGAAATACATAGGAATTACATTAGATACAAAACTTAACTTTAATGAATATGCGGAGTATATACAAAAGAACATTGGTTGGAAGATCCCCTTTTTGGAAAGAATTCGTCAAAAAATTTCCAGAAAAACCACAATTTAATTTTACAAGTCCATTATTGCTCCACATTTCAACTACTGATCAACGATACTTTCTTGTGTAGCGACAGAGAACAAACCAAGGTACTAATTCTCCAAAATAGAGCGATGCGAATAATACTTAGGCGAAATAGATATTCAAAAGCAGCTAAAATGTTAGAGGAAATAAATTGGCTAACAGTGAAACAGATGCTGACATTGAACGCAATGATTTTTATACGATACATAAAATAAGAAAGAATTTGTTACCAAAATATTTTTCCAACAATATTATTTACAGCATGGACATTCACACACATAATACAAGGACATGTAAGGAAATTAGACTACCGAAAAATAACAAAGCCAATACGCAAATCAGTTTATTTAAAAAGGGATGAAATGTTATGATGCGCTTCTGGTCCCAATCAAAATTACACCAATAAATACATTTAAAATAGATTTTAAGAACCACATTAACCAAGAAAAAAACCAATATTATATAATAGTATCTATGTTATATGTAATAATTTTCAATAGCATATATAAGTTATAATTACTTATTTTGTAAACTTTAATGTACAAATAACTAAAATAAAACAAAAAAACGAATTAAAATGCTCATTCGGCAATTCCGTGCGGTCAAAATAATCAGCGCATTCACAAGTTGAAACAGAACCATCGGTCGGATTGCTCGAGTTATTATTTCCTCGCGAAATTGCGGTCAGAAACGTGGCTTATTTTAGAGAGAATCATCAGCGACATTGAACCCCTGAGGGTGGCCATTGCAGAACTAAACATGACCACGGAAAACAAGAAGACGAAACCACACTAGACCGGCAATAATGCCGTTAAAGCTTACCGCCCATAGCTCCGCTGTAACCCCCACTCTTTCTCATAACCGACGCATGTAGACAGAAAGAGAGTTACAACGGAGCTCTCAGCTGCTGTACCACAGGTAACGCTGTGTAATTAACTGGAAGAGCTTTAACAAAATAAAAGGAAATATTGGCGTACCGCTGAAAACTCTATTGTAACCTCTCACTATTTCTCATAACCGACGTATAAGCAGATAAAGAGGTAACCAACAGATTTCTCAGTGGCAGTACTACTGTGACAGGTATCAACAATGTACAAATTAAGTATAAAATCAGCGTTCAGCGTGGCTTCTCTAGTTATGGTATACAAAAGAGTCACGGTGCATTTAGTACGAATGGTCGGATCATGCAAATTGGGGCTTATTTGCCGCAAAGCGACGCAAGTATGGGAGAATGAATGCTATGTGCGAGTATGAACAATCATGTTTTAATCTGTCGGCCCCAGTAAATTGGACCGGAATATTGGTACTTTCGCTTCACTCTCGATTATTCAGACAACCGGTTCGCGAATCACCCACTCTCTCCGCTAAGATAAATTATTATGCCCAAACCGCCATCTTACCGCTCCCGGTAGGAACCGAACCAAGTAGCTATCACTAGCTTGTACCGGCTTGTCACGGCCTCATTGGTCTGACCCCTTACTGCCTGATCACTGGTCACTGGTATCCAGTCAGTCTAGGAGTCCACTATACAGTGTCTAGTGCCCGGCGCGAAACTACCATAATATCAAGTGACAGCTGTACCATTTAGAACGATGACTTCTGTATGCAGCGTGATTTCTTATCGTAATTCAGATCAATTATCGATTAAGTAGGCCAGTAGGAAATTGAAATCATTGCCAACAAACTGGAGACAGTTTCATTTAATTAATTATTGACATGACCAGTCTGTTATTAAAATAATGACAAATAAAACGCATCCGCATATTGTAGTCGGCACGAAACCATCAAATATTTATCCTATTTTCTATCAAGCCTTATTTTCCATCAGTCTCAAAACAATAATAGACATTTTGAAAAAAAAAAAGTAATGTATTGTATATTACAGTATTACAATACAAGATCGCTTCTCCATTCGCAATTATAACCATTGGTCGAGAACACCCCTGAAGGGTAAAAGCCAAACACAATATTTTTAATTCCAATTTAATTATTTATTCTTTTAAAGACATTACAAAACAGTCATATTTTACGGCGTTTTAAAATAAATTGCATTAATAGACATAATTGTTTTACAGTAAAACTTTGTGAAACATGAAGTACTGAAAATGTACTATACTAGCAGCAACAAAGCTTGTTGTTCAAAATTAGCTTCGTTGTTGCTAAATATCTCAATATCCTATTTGATTATGTTCAACAAGAATTTGCCGGATCTGAATAATGATCTCCATGATAGCCGAGTTTTCAAACTATCCACGGACCAATCTGAAGAAATGTGCGACAATGTGCACATCCCTTCTGACCCATAGACGATTCATTCCGAGCATACCCGAGAAAAGTCAGTAGGATAGAGCCACGGGTAGTAGCCACACTCCGCCGGGTACAGAAATCTTAGAAATTTCTTCTGAACTCTCTCCCACATTAGGGAATACTTCACCTGGTGTGGGTCCCAAATTACCTACCCACTCTCAAGTCTACTCCTTACCAGCGAACTGAATAAAATTATGAAAATCCGAGAATCTCTAAAATTTCTTGCAGTGCATTCGCAATGAAGTGCTGCAATCTAATTAAATTTGAGCATAGATTGTCAGCCTACTATCAAATATGATTCAAAGATCCTTCACAGTGGAGGTACGTTTTAAACTTCGGGCGTTCATTGTATACCGGTAATATCAAGTATGAAACGCCCTTGAGAAAGATAAAATTAAGGATTTAGATATGATGAACTCAATCCTATTCCTTAAACTACAGTCAACACAACAACTCTATTTACATCTGACAGGAGTCGATTGCGGTCTTCTAAAGTTAGTATTTTGAAGAATGGTTTTAGGTCATCAGGGAAGAAAAAAGACGTATAATGCAGAATAACTTCTGAAATATAATTTGAAAATATTGAAAAGAGGAGTGGGCCTAAATTAGAGCCTCGGGGTACTCCTGATCGTACAAAAAATAGAATAGATCTGAATACCCCATGTGACACACATTGTTTGTTTCCTGTCTGAAACATAGCTAGCAACAAAAATGAGTAGTCGTATGGAGAATTCTATTATAGCCAGTTTATTGAGTAAAACTTCGTGAATAACAGTACGTTATTGTATGTTTTGTTCCTGTTTTATCCGAATTTGGGATACCTAACTTGAATGAAGCGTATTCTCCATATGATTTTATTTTTAATACTTTAAATGGGGATACTTACAATTGATAGGAAATACGACGAAAGATCACTAATCGATGTATCAGGATGTAGTGGGTACAGGCGGAAGCATCTATGAGTAACTTGGTCTTTCGGGTTACCCCTTATAGTGTCAGGTCGTTTGCACCGACCAACAGCAGTCCGAGAAATTGGATAAAATGTTCGTATTTTATCTTTTGTGAGATGCGTTTCAAAATTTTTTACGTTTTATTAACTTCAAACTACACGTACCAATACAACACAAAACTATACATTCTTGCTAAATACACTCAAAATACATACTCTAGAAAACAGAAGAAAAATAACAGACTTAACTTTTTTATTTAAAATTATTTATTGTGTGTTAGACTGTTGTGAACTCCTGCAACTAATCAACTTCAAAGTACCTCATCGACAAACTCGGCAAAATATGTTATTCTGTAACAATAATTTTTGAGAGTAACTACCAAATGCATGCATGCCATACCATTTCTCGTCTACATATACTTGGAAATAAATTCACCTCTGCTATAGATATATTTAATATCAGTTAACCCATGTTTAAAAGATACCTGAACGATATTTTTATGTTGCAACAATTATAAGAGCATTGCATAAGAGCTATTGTTTAATAATTTTTTTTATATATATTATCTTTGTACTCATCTACAATCCAAAACCTTGTTCCTCTTTTTTCTTTCTATGTATCATATACTATATTATGTATTATGCAATTTCATACATTTTTACATGATCCGAAATATAAAAGCACAATGATTTTTTTTTTCACAATGTCATGCACTCATATTATACTAACTAACTAACTAACTAACCATCACGCCGTTTCCCCGCAGGGGTAGGCAGAGAGGACGGACCGCCAAATAACTCGATCTTGGCATACACTTCTTGCTTCATTCATACATCGTCTCATACATTCTCTTCTATTATTCCGACTTCTGACATGGCCCGACTCAAGTATTTGATTCACTTGATCATATTATACGAGTATTATATTATGCACTTGTGTATTATGTATTATGTATCATGTAGATCAGGCTATTACTATTTTTATGAATAAAAAAAAGTAGTATCTACAAATTAAAAACCTTTCCCTTTATAACTTGTCCGTGTCATCACTTATACATTATTATACCTTCATATATATTATAAATATGTTACACTTATATACCAACTATGCATCATGTTATTTTTTTTAAAGTTCTGTACACTTAATCATTTTAATGTTAAAATATGTAAAAGCCCTTTGGGGCGTTAATGAATAAATAAATAAATATTATTGTTATATGAAATTGGCTCGGTCTGGGAAATTGGAGCAGCACGCTCCGAACAACGAGTCGCTCAGGCACTGTATTTGTCAAACTACATTGATTGCCAGCCAACCCGTTCACAAATCCAGTGCTCAAAGAAAAGTTACTTGACCACTTTTAGACAATTTACAAGAAATTATTATCGTACAAAGGATCCTTTAGAGTTAAGACCACTGACGTCAGAATTGATAGACTTGCCGGAGGCAAAAGGTCACGTGACACCCATTTTGGCACCAACTTTGGCGCACTGACGTCCACATTTGTTTCGCGTGATTTTGACTACGGTAAGAAAACATTTACAAAAAGGGTCGAAATAAATATTCGGTTTTTGTATTATTTAATCTATAGTTTAGACCTATTCTACGAATGGGTCTGAATAAATTCGCGGCCCGCTACTGATAACTTACTATTTAAACAACACACCGGAAAGGATTTTTCACAAAGAATTTATTCGTAGCGGTATGAAGCGCTGAATTTTACATTATCACCCCATCAAAACTCCAACGTCATCTCTGAACAATCGTCCCGTGCGCCATTCTCGGATTTAATATTTTTTATCGCTGATTCGATCAGTCACATGGCACGCAAATGAATATCGTATAAAGAGCAGAGATGTGCCGTCAAAAGCAATGAGCCCGCATTCTCCGACTTTGAAATTGAAGCCATAGAGTCGTCGTAAGGAATTCCTCCGACAGTCGGCAGCCTTCAGCCTCCATCCTCACTATTATGGCATATATGCCGTAATACAAAGCGAAGGCCCTTTTCGCCGACATGAATAGCTGAAGGGTAGTAAAGGCCTCGAAGGGAGATAAAGAATATTATGGTAATAGAGATATATTGAGGGATTACAACATGGATTAAATAGAACCTCCTACGAGCGGTGGGGGATTATTCCCAACGAAGTTGGCCTACTTTTATTTAGGGTCCTATCATCATAATATAAATAATCAACACCGGGTACGTTTTTACATATTCTTTGTGATCCAGGGGGGTGAATTATGGAATATGCGGATGGTAATAAAACAAGTGTGCTCATAATTAGAAAGCCCAGTTCTAGGGATATCATTGGAATAAGGGCGATACTGAATCCAATATTTTATTCAGAATTATATTGCCATATTTAAGACTTGTCCGGTTTCTACTGGGAATCGATATCAAGTGATATGTCGATTACGTATTACGCATTTTTACGAGTATTTATTTATAACATTTATTGATAATACCTACTTTTGAAGGATTGTCTTGTCGCAATTTGTGCGAAAAGCTTAATCAATGCATAAGCCTGAAGCAGAAATGTACACAAACTATGGACATCCAAGTTCAGATAACTACTGGCGAAACCCGTCACGTCCGTCTAAGACAAGTTTTTAAAACACTAATAGGTTTAATATGGAATTCCACCATGAATTGACAGTTTCAAAATTAGAAAAAATAAATAAAATAGTTTTGTCGAAGGGCAGCACAGTTGTTGTTAGCACAGCAACAATTTAAGTTAAATGTAACAACACTATTTTGGAGAATCTAAATGTTAGGAAACTTAAAATAAGCAAAATTCAATTTTTAAATATTAAACCAATCGTTAAATTGTACAGATTTCACCAACCACGAATATTACTTTATTAATAATCTCAAAGCATTTAAATAAATATGGGGAGATAAAACAATACGTACCTTAAAAGTAATAACGGTTTAATTTGAAATGGATAAACTACACACCTACGTGGATTTCCATTGAAATGTTTGTTTAAGTTCACATTACACAAGGTTTGCAATTGGTACCTATGTTATTTAAACAATGCAAGCCATTCATAAAGATGGGCAAGTAGTCTTCTGGCACCGAAGGATTCATTTGAAGAATATTAATTAGCATTGAATATGCAGACAGCATGACGGTGACGCTTCGAAGTATCAGCGTTGCTCGTCTTCAATACAACTACACAAAGATGCGCGTGCGAGCCAAAGGAATCGGTATTCACACTTCGTACTCTTATAATATGCATGCACGAGGAATGTTTAATATCGAGGCATTTGACCCTTGAAGAATACACAAACTTTCCTAATACTTACGGAACCGTATAATCCTCAAGTTGTATTCATTGATTTCTTAACAACACTAGAAAAAATACATAATTATTTTTTATCACGGTCAGGAATGCAAAGAAACCAGATCACTTTACCGTGGCACAGCAGGTAGAATTGCGACACAATACTTAACACGGTGTAGTATAAAATGCTTTGCAATGACATTGCATTAAAAGTGTGTTGATTTGACGTTGAGAAATAATTTCGGCCCGCGCCACAAATTGCACACCTTTGACTGATTGGTATAAAAAATCTTGTTGCCACTTAACGATGTGGAATTTAAAAAAGCCTGTTATTTTCTTTATTTAAATGAAAAAGTACGATTATTCGACGTTCATTACATAACTTGACCAACTTAGTAAGACCCGACATCAAACTAGCCGAAAACATGCGCTAAACTACTCAGACAAGACACTGATTTAAAAAGGTATGCATTTAATATTGGTGACATAATATGCTATTTTATTGTGAATTTTGCATTCCGCCTAGTTTTGAGAATGGACGCCTTAATAATTTCCCGCGAAGTCTGGTCATCCCGAGCGATAAGAAGCGACATAACGAAACAGTTTTTGTTTCTTGGCATTTTGGGATGAATCGATTTTGCGCAGTGGACCTTGTGGACAATCGCCAGGAAATAAGCCGAATTCTTGGGAGACAGTGTAGCGAAGACCATACCGCTTTAATGATCGATAAAAACATTCGGCCTTCTCCTTTTTGGTACCGGGGAGGTCAAGAACCTTCGGAATAACGCAAATATATATGTTTGTACTTATCCCCTTGGTGTATTATATATCCTGTTGTACAGAGCATTAATCGATGTTTTATCCCGGTCTTATTAAATCATAATCGCAACACGAGTAAAAAGGTAACATTTTTTGGAACTTTAATCCTCCTACTTAAACATGAATGTTGGATTACGCCGTTTAGGTTAGATGCGAAACTTTGTTAGATCTTGTGTCTCGTAATTCCAATGTAATTTCAACTGAAAGTAATCAATAAGTAATAAAACAAAAACAAATACCTACCGATCGCAACATTGACATTATTTTTAATATTGACATTATTGTTAACAGTCGAATTATGGGGTCTGCAGTTAGAGAAAACCGGTAATTTGCAAAATAAAGTCAATCTATGACCACCGCCATGACAAGATAATAATGCGAATATAAAGTGTTAGAACACATAGATGGTGTCAATTACTTTTAGCCTGATCTGATTTGCAAAGGCCCCAGTGTCTTTTGAGCATACAGATCCATCAGAGGTTGGCAGGATCTATTCCATTATTTCAAATGGCACCATTTGTTATAATAATATAAAAATGTCATTTACTATCGGAAATACAATGGCCTACAACGAACCGCAGTAGGTGCCCACATAAAGTAGACATTTCACTCTATTCATGATAGTGGAGTGAAGAAAACGGTTATGAGATTCGTATACTAGTTGAACAACAAGAAATAAGTGTTCGGTACATTCCTCTTGTGACAATCAAACAGAAATAAGATCCAATTAGAGTTTCCCGCGCTAAACTTGGGTACTACAATTCCCACTTTCGAAATAATAGTCATTTTGCGGTCGGGTGGGTTTAGCAGCCTTGATCTTGCCACTTTATTTCGGCTGTGAGATGTTGTATATAGAATCTCGCTCGTGTGGCGCCGCTATTATGTAAAACGAGAGGATTTCGTCTTACTACAAATTTACCGTGACGTTCATTATTCGCCTGAAAGCAAGCGGGGATATAATATTGTATAAGTTCATTACCGAGTTCTACGAGTTGACTTAGTGTAAGAACTGTAAGGAGTTGTTAACATATATTTTATTGTATACATTATTGGTCACTTTATAAATTCAATAAGGGTAATTAAAATAATCTATTGTCTATTTCACCGAATATGGACAAGCACCCGCTGTTCGTGCGAATAATTATTGGCAGAATGCAGAGTCAACATAAAGACACTGTCTATTCATCGCAATACACTTTTGCATCACTTCACACCTCATTCCGTCGCGTGACGCTGCCGTAGAATTTGATCAATTTAACACATAAACAACCATTGATATCACGCCACAATGAAGAAAACAATTCAATTGCAACGAACGCTGTCAACCATGGTAAGCATATTACACAAATTATTAATTTGGTTATACGCCCATCTGGGCTTTTACGTGGATTTTAGAACATTATATAAAAAGCTATCACAAATTACAAGTACACGTACAACATGGGGATTCTAAACCATAAAGCAATGAACAAATCTTTTTCTAACCTTTAACAGTGACATAGAATAGAAAACAAAAATAATATTATGACACAAATCATTAACGCTACATTACCCAGGCTACAATACTACAAATTGTAGGATCCATTTTGTGCTGGTATAGATGACGCTTTAGTGTATAAATGGACTTTGCAAATACATCAACACCTCCAAACCTCTTGCCCAGTTCACGCATACTATTGGTTAATGAATGAGACTGATAGTTGGTAGTGTGAGTGTTGCAGAAAAATGTTACAGTTTGTCTTGTGTTCCTCGTTGGTACATTTAATTTAATAGTGGCGAGGATGGCAGGGCTGTTAATTAGGTTGATAATGATTCTATATAATACAACTAGGTCTGATATGACTCTCCTATCAGACAGCGTAATCAGATGCAATTGATTCATCAAACTTATATAATTAATAGTTTAAAATTTATATACCTAAGAAATGTGCTGAACCCGTTCTATATTGATAGAGTGTTAATACTCTGTTCATCATTTTAGAAAAAAACGAGAATCTACCTATATATAGGTAGTATAAAATGTATAGAAAAATATTTTGTGTAGGTTTTCCGTCGGCTTATTATTCCAGATAAATCCCGACGTTTGAAAGATTGTTTTTCTTTTTGGGAGCAGTAGAAAGCGCGTGATACGGGTGTTTGTTTTTGTTCTCAACAGGAGCCCAGCTCCATCCGAGGCGTGGTAAACATTCCTCGTAGGGAGGGGTATGATACCCAAGCTAAGGAAATACAATATACTCGTACTCCGTGAATATCTAATAATTCCCCCACACGACGGTTATTCGATTCAACATACCATTTGCAAAAAAACTCCGCCCGAGTTACAATACTTTAGCGAACAATTTAAAATTTGGAACAGATGGTGTATATAACAGATGGTATATAGATGGCGCGAGTACTAGTAGTCTTATTCTTATAGCGACTATTAAATTAATATTTTAGAGTTCCTTCTTAGCTCATGTTGAAAATGACCAAGATTAATTGCAGTTTCGTGAAAATTACTGCACAAGAAAGTTTGCAAGACAAAATGTAATAAGAGTGTAATACTCTAGTATCGCCCTGGTGAAAAACCACAATTCAGAATCAAAACGTTGATTGAAATGGCAACAGCAGTGTTTAGTAACCAAATCTGAATAAGCAGGTACTTCCCAACCTTCCTCGCCTCATCTCCTTCTCTTTCCCAGTACCAAGTTTTTTTTTTATTGATCAAAAAATGAAGAAAAAAATTACAATAACGATAACGTTAGCATATAATTTTTTTATAACGATTTAAAATGTGCCACTTTTAATTTGCCGCCAAAAGGATATGCTCGTTTTTGTTCGTGAATATGGCGTTGTTGTAGACCAACGTCGGTGACAGCCGTCTTACCAGCCAGTGGCGTTATCTACATCATAATGCCGTTTTAGTCAGTTCGAACAGTTTCGGAATGAGCGGTCATTGATAGTTTTGAAAATCAATAATTAGGAATGAAAATATTAAAATTACACATTTTAATTGCGATGATCTGAATCAGAAAAATTAAACTTTAAATCTTCCACACGTTTTTAACGGTATCCACAGTTTGTGAAAATACCCTACTGGCTCTTGATAGTTGGGAGCAGTTGGGACTCTTGAGCCGTATTCACATTAAAATAGCATAATAAAGAAGATTAAAAAATATGTTAATCCATAAATTATAACGAATAATAAATAAAAATGGACATATCTGCAATTTTTGGTTTCGGTTGAACGCTGGTTTGTGCCGTGTTCGTGCGAGCAACTGTACTACGAGCACTAAGCGCTGAGCGCGTGCCATAAAATAGAAGTTTTTACGATTCAGAATAAATATTTGTAAATCAAAACGTTTCTTCTTTCCCGAGCGAGAATTACTCAAACAAAAGCTGACAATGTGTTCTTTACAGTTCAGTCGATATACCGCCGTATTGTGTCTGTGTCTGTACTGTATCTGTGTTGTGCGGAGAATGAAAGGAAATGATTTTATCTCCAGAGAATAAAAGGAATCTTGACAAAGGAACAACTTGTTACATAACAATGTCGTTGATTATTCTAAGGTAACTCCAGTGAATAATATTATATATATCATATAGATCAACAAACATCGATTCTGAATATACAAGTATTATTATACGTAAACCATACAATATACAAATCGTTTTTTTAAGTGAATAAAAAATCATCTCATCAAAACACCCTGTGATGTTGGTATCATTGCATTCTGACCATCTGACGTCACGGGTCTCAGCCACGATATTCTGGCTTTGGATTTGTATGGAAATTTTTATTTGTTTATTTTTTTTTAGTTTTAGAGAAATTTAAACTTAATTTGGGTGACTTCAAGCTATATAACTGTTGTTCAATATAAAAATAAAATACAAACTATTATTAATGAAAGAAACAAGAATATTCACGGGTAAACCAATTGCCAATACAGATATTATGATATACTAGAGTTATTCTTAAAAAAGTACACAATTTTATTACTTATGTTTACTTATGATTTACTATGAATAGAATATAAAATTATTTGCGGTAAAGCTCATCCTTGTTTTGTCATTTAACATTCTAATCTCAAAACCGACCGGCCATAGATTTGGAACGTTTTGGCGGGCTTTGGAAAATTGAAACTTTGAACTAAAAAAACAAAACGACAATCCACACACACTTGAAACCGTTCATAGTCATAAATGTGTGCAGCAGTGATAATTACGTCGAGCGACAGCTACCCAAATTTTGGTAGCGGTCGGTTGGTGATTTTTCGAAATAAAATTAATTTATTGTGAACTTCCTGCGAAAAACTAAAATATTTAGTGGCTAGCTTGACTAAGCTTCTATCGAATACCAAAAGATACCGCTAACGTAAGTATCATGGAATATTTGAAAAATATTTTTATCAGATTCTAGATCGCATTTTTTAAAACGTGTTTCTCAATGATTGACCGTTCTCGTAAAAAATGCCGTAAGAATTTATTTTATACGACTTCTGGTACATATCATATATTAATGTGTTTGTAATTGAATTCTCGATACAATTAAAGTAATTTTAAAATGACGATATTTTTAATTAGAGCGTATTTTAATCGCAAACATATTGTTTATAGTGCGTTCTGTGTTTTTTTAAATTATATCTATGTAGCTAAAGAATGTATCTTTCCAGTGTAATAATACGTTTTGTGTTAAATATTCACTGTCGACGTAGACTGTCAAAATTCATTCAGTTTTGACAGTCAGCGAACCGAAATTAAAAAAAAAAAATTTCTTACTAAAAATTAAACATCCGTTTATACGTTAAAAACTGCATTTTTTAAATGTCTGTGACTATAGAAATTTCCAGTAGACCGTAGACAACATACAGAAATAGTAATATTCAATATTGCTGCATACAAGTTCAACGTAGGGCAATTTTTAGAAACAAATATACAGAATACGAGAGTTTTTAAATTTAAGATTTTTTTTTATTAAACCTAAAAATATGAGATAAACAGTGAAATGTGGGTAGATTCTTGGCTTTAAACCATTTCTGTGGTTTTCAGTTTATATGTTTCTGATGTGTGATTTTTAGAAAAATATCGGCCCAATCCGAACGCCCAGAAATGTCTGTCGCTCAAGGCGTTTTTTTTAAATACGCTGTCACTCGAGTGATTAAGAAAGAAAATGATAAGAAATGTCTTAATATTTAAAAATGTTTGATCAATTTCGCCAGAAGTAAAGAAATATTGAGCTTACTTCGGTGTTGAGATTTTTGTTGACAACCCTTGGCATCAGGGCCGTAGTGGGAGTGTGGTGCGCGAGCGCCAGAGGCCCGGGGCGGCAGCGAACGGCGAGCGACAATGTGGTCTGTCGCCCGCAGTCTGCATCTCCCCTTAGCGAGGTCGCCCAGAAGAACTTTTCTCGAGGTATACATACAACCAATTAATATCCGAGGTATTTAATTATTCCACTAGAGCAACCCCAACATCATCACCATGCTTTAGTAATTTTCCTCTCTCTAATATTCAAAGAACTCCCGAAGAAGCCAATATCAAAATCAAATCTCTCGATGTCAATAAAGGCCCCCAACCGGATGAAATTCCTACTGTGTTTATTCGTAACTCTGCCGACGAACTCTACAAACCATTACATGACAAATTCCAAAAATCACTTAAAGAAGGCATTTTTCCAGGCACCTGGAAAATCGCTCATATAGTCCCGATACACAAATCCGGCTGCAAAAACGATATAACAAATTACCGACTCATTAGTCTTCTATCATGTTTCGGCAAAATATTTGAGTCAATTGTTTACAAAACAATCTCCAAACATTTCAGGCATATACTCTGCTCCTACCAGCATGGATTTGTGGCAAAAAGATCCATAAATACAAACCTGCTAGAATATGTTGACTCGTAGTTTAGAGTATTGCAGTAATTCTAAAATACGAGTCGATGCTATCTACATAGACTTCAGCAAAGTCTTTGATAAAGTTAGTCACCCACTGCTGTTAAAAAAATTAGATGACATCGGCATCCATGGGAATATTCTCCGATGGCTAGAATCCTATTTATAATATAGAAGTCAATTAGTAACAATCAACGGATTCAATTCTTCTTCCATAACTGTCACATCGCGGGTTCCACAAGCGTCTCATCTCGGATCCTTGCTATTTCTAGTTTTCATTAATGATTTAATATTTCGAATTTAATGCAAATTTTCACTTTACGCCAATGATTTGAAACTTTACAAACCCGTCAAATGAGAAGACTATAAATAATTATAAAAGGATCGAGATACTGTTTCTTTGTGGTGCGAAGAAAATGAGATGGAATTAAACACAGGTAAGTGCAAAGCAATTTCCTTCACTCGTAATATTAAAAAAACTTGATTTCTCATCCAATATACAAGATACAAGATTAGAAAAAAAACTGCATTAATCAAAGACCTCGGAATCCACTTTGACAGTAAATTGACTTTCAACCAACACATAGAAAAAACGGTAAGTAAGGCGAACAAGATGTTTGGGTTCATAGCGCGAGCCACTAAGCTTTTCAAAAAACCAATTAGCCTCACAATTCTCTACAATTCGCTGGTTCGTAGCGTCCTGGAATACGGATCAATTGTTGGGTCTCCATATTATACGACACATAAACAGAATTGATATAATAATACACATATAAAACTTATTTCCACTTTTATTTTATTTCACCGTGACCGGTTTCAGCTTGTTAAAGCCATCTTCAGACTGGTCTGGTAACGGTGAAATAAAATAAAAGTGGAAATAAGTTTCATATGCGTATTATTATATCATTATAATGGAATTCCACCATGTATCATCAGTTTCAAAAATTAAATAGAATTGAATCCGTTCAGAAGAAATTCTTACGTATCTTGTCATATCGGTCGGGAGTTCGGGATTTATGATTATGTTTTACAAAATTGTTAATAATCTGGTTGATAGTAACTTAGTGAGTAAGATCACACTATACGTTAGACCCAGATGTACAAGAAATGTTGATTTGTTCTGGACAGACATACACCAAAATAATACAGGATATAATAACTTATACCAAAAACGTCAAGATTGAACAATGAAATAAGTGAACATCACAATTTTTACAAATTCTATAAATAAGTTTAAAATCTCAATACAAAAGCCATATCTGATGACTTTTTTATGTCTTCATAAATAAAATTAAAATACAAAAGTCTATTTAAAGCAAATAAAATCTTTGAACCTCTTTTTTATGGGTAAATAAACATTGTGATTTGTCACTAAATAATCCATGAACTTTATTGCGTGCACCACACATGTTGTAAACACATTAATCAGATATATTTACACGCCGATTGAGTCTATTTGATATATTATGTATGATGCTTTTATGTAAATATTTTGTTTGTGTTTCTGATAAATAAAAAATAAAAAATTTAAAACATTTTCAATCTATCAGAAAATATGCTAGCTGCTCCATAGCTTTTTATAAAGATTCTATTGATATTCGTTTCCTAAACATATTTCATTTTCAAGAGCTACCTTCAGGCGCCTCCCCAAAGAATAGAAAATCATTCGTGGAAATTCTAGGTAACTTACCCTTAATTGATATATCTCACGGCTTGGTCCCTTGAGGCGCGGCTTAAAGTATGAAGGAACATTAAATAAATATATCTCACGGCTTGGTCCTTTGAGGCGCGGCTTAAGGTATGACGGAACAATAAAGGCGACTTAATTGATGTCAAAAGAATACAGGACAGGAGGACTAATGCACACCCAAAAATACTCGTGCACTTTGCGGAAAAAAATACAAGAGATAATTTAATTTAAAAAAAAAGAAATATTGATTACGCAAAACTAAAAGACATCTCTGCAGAAACCATATACATTGGTGAAGAAATCAGCCCGTACCAAAAGGAATTACCATGGAAAACGAAACAAATGGCTAAAGAAAAAAATTACGTATTCGTCTGGTATAAAGACGGGAAAATTATGGTAAGACGTATTCCAAGTGAAAAAATTATTTACATCAGACAGACACGTTCATGATATTAGAAAAATTGTGTAATTTAAAAATATTCACGTGTATATGATATTTAATGTTACTACGAACATGGATAATACTATAATAACAACAAACTTTCCAAACTTTGAATACATAAGAAATAATTTTAACATTATGCATCAAAATATTAGAAGTATTAATAAAAATTTTGATGAGTTACAAATATTAATAAAAAGTTTAAATATAAATTGGGATATAATTATAATTATTGAATGTTGGTTAACTGATAAATACTATCCCCTGCAAATTGGTAAATATGTCCCTTACTCTACACTAATGAATAATACAAAATATGATGGTGTAATCGCATATATTAATGAAGACATAGAAGCTGATATCAGAGAGATCCATATTAATAATGCAAATTGTCTAAGGATATCAATTGGTAATGATACAACAATACTCGCAATATGCAGATCCCCTTCTACAAATAATTCGGAGCCATTTCTTAATTCCTTGTCTGCTGAGCTTAACTTACTCAACAACATCAAAGATGTATTTATTATCGGTGATATAAATATTGATATCCTTTAAAAAGGCCACCCAAAAAAATATGATTATTTGCAGACACTAGCTTACCATGGATTCAAAAGTCTTATTGATGAACCTACGCGAATGTTTAATGAAAGCAAAGCTTTCGTTGATCATGATTTTAGTAAAACTAATAATGAAAACTCAAGCCATAATTTATGTAACCACACTGACCGACCATTACACAATAATTCTATCTATCACAAAGAACAATTCACCTGCACACCAAAACAAGAAATCTGTCTTTACGAAGTCTGAATCAAATTGGGAAAACGTTAAAAAGGTTTTACAAATTACTCACTGGACAAGCCTTATTGGAAAAGATGATGCAGATACTGCTTGGAGTTATTTTATTGAAACTACGCAGGATATCATTTCAACCAACACCATAACTTCGGAGAAAAAGATATCTCATAAAAATATACACATTAAACCTTGGATAAGTCAAAATATTATTAAGTCTATCAGAAAAAGAGACGAACTGCATAGAAAGGTAAAAAATAACCCTTATGATATTCATACACTTCGATTTTACAAAAGATACCGAAATACATGTAATAATGTAATACGCATTGCCAAAGAAAAATTCTATAAAAAAAATAGACGAAAGTAATAATGATTCACGTAAATTCTGGCAAATCTTAAATGAAATTACAAATGTTAAAGCCTCCCACAATGATAAAACCATTAAATAATTAAATATAGATATGATTCCTACAACATTTGCAGATCAACCAGACAAACAAATTAACTATGTAAATAATTTTTTTTGCAATATTGGCTCAAATTTAGCAAATAAAATTAAACAAATTTCTGCCACCGTTTATAAAACAGAGAGGAATGATCATAGAAATAAAGAAAATAACCTTAATATAAACAAGATAACAAGTGATAAAATAAGAAATTTTATAGCCTCCCTAAATTCAAACACTTCATCGGGAAATGACATGATGACAAGCAATTCAATCAAGTAATATATAAGACGAGTTAATTTACCCCCTAACATATCTTGTAAATCTATCAATATCAAAAGGTATTTTTCCCTCTTGTCTTAAAATCGTTACGGTCATACCAATCTATAAAAGTGGTCCCAAAAATGATATATCTAACTATCGACCAATTAGTCTTTTACCAACGCTTTCAAAAATCTTGGAAAAAGTGATAAAAAAATAAATTGTTACCTTTTTGGATAATAATAAAATATTATCATTAACGCAATACGGGTTTAGGGAAAACCTGGGTACTTGTGATGCTATAGCTAAAGTAACAAATACAATAACACAAAAAATGGATGAAGGTAAAAAATGCTTGGCAATTTTCATTGATCTTCAAAAAGCTTTTGATACAATTGACCATAAAATACTGTCTCTAAAACTTGAAAAAATTGGAATGACAAAATCAACTGTAAACCTACTTGGGAGCTACATGTCTGGCAGAGAACAGTTTGTACAAATTGGTAAAAAAAACCAGCAAAACTCTACCAATTACGTATTGTGTTCCTCAAGGAAGCGTACTAGGACCAATACTCTTTCTCATGTATATAAATGATCTTATGAATCTTCCCATCAAAGGCGACATAATTAGCTTTGCAGATGACACTTGTTACGTAACAAAAGGATGACCCTAAGTTAAATCCTAGCTCCTCGTCATAACAAATAGCTGGGCAATCAATTACGACGTTTCACTCAAATGCTCAAACAGTAATCAACCAATCAGATGATTTGGCGCTCAGATCAAACCAATGAGAACCATGCATTTTTTGTCACTGACCGATAACAAAGTAGGAGGAAGCGACGCCAGCGCCAACGGCAGCTTGGCGGCCGCTCCTGCTGCCTTTTCTCATTCACTTTCCGCCCGGGCACCAAACCGCCAACAGCGTCTCTGAAAAGAGGTCGCGACCAGAGGCCATTTTGTGTTACTAATCTGTTAGGCAACGTATTGTGCATGCGGGTTGAAGCCCGTAGCTAGTCGTGCCGTTTACTGCAAACCACCCAACATGGTGACTTGCTATTCAAAGTCAATTTAAACTAAGTGTGGAGATGCCCAGCTCAGGTGATCCCGCCTGCAGCCACTCTGCTCACCAGACCCCTCATGTAAGCTGTTCTGCACTTCCCCTTGTAATGTGTTGTATTAGCCCTTGCCACCAGATGCCCAGTTATAGTTAAAATTATTCCCGGTTAGAGATTTAAAGCAGAAAGAGAGAATTACGTTAAAATCCATGTCAGAAATAGGCCTTTTCTACCAATTACTAGATTTATTATAACCTACCATGTCTGTTCTATCCATACAATAAACTCTGAGATTGAAAGCACTTACCTAGCCTCATTTAACGTAGAATTAGAAACTGCCTCAAACCTAATTATAAGACCGTGGTCGGTTCACTAACCCTGAAGGAGAGAACCTCATGCCGCCGACTCGAGCTAACCAATGTCTGGACAACACACCTAAGAGGCCATCTCCAGGGTAAGTCCTGCTGATATAATTGTCTCCTACATGCTCCCCTTGTAACCCAACCTTCCTTCTACCCATCATCCTCTTTTTGTAACACTGACGCCCATCGTGGTGCATTTCCCCCTACCTGACCTTTCCTCCATTTGTAACACACTGTTATTATTTCTCATGAACAAGAATGTATAAATACCTTTAAAGAGGCAGAACATGGCTTGGCTGTATTTCAAAAGTGGTTAAAAGTGAACTCCCTTACATTAAATGTGAGTAAAACTAAATATTTAACATAAACAAAAGAGGCCAACCAATGAATGAGCACACACTTCAAATACATGAATGTCAAAATAATTTGCCTCATTGCACTTGCCCGCATATAACTGTTATGTAACGAAAGGATGGCCCTGAGATGAGGTCTAGCTACTCGTCTTGGCAAATGAGCCCGGCAAGCAATCACATCATTACCCTCCATAAATTAACCAATCAGGCGATTCTAGCGCCCAATTAAACCAATCAGATCATAAATTAACAAAACAGGAGCAGGCGACGCGAGCGCCTCGGCAGCTCAGCGGTGTTGCTTGCGACCCCTTTAAACGAACACTTTCCGTCTGGAGCTCGAAGAGATAACTGCGTCTCTGAAAAGAGACGGCTATTTTTGTGTTACTAGTTTATTACGGCCAAGTATTATTAAGTCACAATAATCAACCAATGAGGGCTAGCGAACAGATCATTACTGGCCGCATTTTTTTATTGTGTACTGTCCACGTCCCCTCTTAGGGAGTGGAAAATTAACCCCATCCCTGCAACCCGAAGCAGTCATCTACTTTTGACTTGCCCTAGCCGGATCCCTTGTGTACTTCCCGATGGAGCAAGCTTGGTGGTGACGGCCTTTCCGTGTCCCCGACTCAGTGGCACGCTCCCGGCCGCCTGGACCCCTCCATATCCCCAGGGTCTCAGGGTATTTTTATTTATTTTTTTTACCTCCTCCCCAATTACACTTTTCTTAAGGGATAATCTTGACGACTGGCGCAATGTCTCCTGGGAAGGGTGGCGGGAACAAGAATCCACCTAGCACTGCTTCAGAGGGACTGCCCTGGTGTCCTGGCAACGGCTCGTCCTAAGTACTCTTATTTAATCTATTTAGTTTCTCCCTTTTACTGTTTTATGTTAGTATTTCTCCGCGTCTCACCATGTTCATCTACGGACGAGTAGAGCAGAGCCACCATTATTACTAGAGCCACTTTTGTCGACCGTATGTATGTACTAACCATTCTGGGCTGTGGAATTTTACTAACCTCCTTCTAAGCTAATGCTATGCAGGGACACTTGAGGGTTTAGAATCATTTATAACCTTAGCTTCGTTCAACCAAAAAATTAGAGTCCTTGAGGTGCACCCTGAAGGAGTAACCATAAGTTACTTATACCGGGGTGGGAAAGTGGTTGGATAACCTCAACTGGCCGCATGGAACGAGGCAGTTTGTAAAGCGACTCCTCGGTCCGTCAGCAATCTCTTCCCGGCCTCCGAGATATCACCTGCGTGCTCCGTTGGAGCTAGCGGCTCGATTAATTTATTTCATCATTCGAGTCCGCCATTGGAAACATCAATTGCATGAGGGTCTGAGGCCCCTAGCAGATTGTTCCCATACTACTTTGTAAAACACCTAAGATGGTGACCTGTTATTAACTATTAAACTCAGTGCGAGGATATTCAACGCCTGTGCTCCTCGTATACTGCCCACGCAGTCGACCCCACGACTATGGCGTCGCTGTACCGACATGAATCAAGTAAGCTGCCCGCCCCTTTTCTATTTTTATGTGCTGTACTTGTGTGTTTACCATCATTAACTTGCCCGGTTAGAATTTCATCAGAGAGAGGAATAGTCTAAGTCTAGAACAGAGTAGGTGCCACCTTCTTGGCAAACCCTGCATAATAACTTGTATGACCATGTCCTTGTTACAATAAATTCTGAACTGAAAGTACGCCATCTCGTCATTTAAGTAGAATAGAAAACGCCTCCCCTTCAATTGTAAGGCCGCGGCCGACTCATTTGACCCTTGAGAGAGAGGAAATCTAATTGCTGTACCGATAACTGAGCTAATGTCCTGACGACGCCGGAACCCTCCTATAATACAATCCCCGGGTAAGTCACACTGTTATTTTTGCGCCGCCTCTCACTTGCCTACCGCCCTCCTTTCAGCATCCCACACCTTAATACTGTCACCCTTAATACTCCGCCCAACGTGTTACTCCTTCCCCGCCCTAACTTTGGACGTACGAAAGTGGCTTTCCACCCATAACAGTGTGTTGGGGAAATTAACCAGATTTTTAAGATAGCATTTAGCATCCGTAACCAAAATATTAACATGATTGAAATAATGATCGGATTTTCGAAGTACTTATGCAGGCGTCGTGTAATAGTTAAATGGGGAAAAGGAAACGTAGACCGTTCAATTTATAGCCATATTCGCATCGATATATCCTTGGTCGATGCATACGAGCATTCGTCATCGTATGGTACTAGATGTGTGTGACATTATGTCCAGTGCAGCCAACATAGAATTCCTAAAGTTTGTGAAATGACAGACGTATTTCTTTTTTGTTTTATCAATACATACTCGTACATAAAGATCAGTGATACGTAACTCAATCTCATCAATATTACTCAATAATATTATCTTTTTTTAGTACTCAATTTTAAACGCATTTTTTACCTCATAGCACCAACCTGTACCTATCAAACACACATACATAATTGCTTACTCTATAATATTGGTTTTTCTCATCTCTTCATAAGAACTTAACCATATTAGTATATATATTGAAATGATCTGGTATACGTAAACGATTACTCTATACTTTTTTCTTATCTCTTTGAACTTAACTATTATTCTATATTAATTATTAAACTATACTCAAATTACCTGGTATACGCAATTGTTTTTTTCTGTACTATTCTTCACATGTATTTATACTTAATAATTATACTTTTTTCTAGATATATTATATTACCGTACTATGTCAATACTATCTTTTTTCCCTTTTATTTTTGTATAATGGCACTCAATATGAACTAAACTTATCAATTTGACTGTCCTAAAACGGGATTTGTTCCTAATTGGGCAGTCACAGCTTTCTTACATTTTGTTGTTAAATAATGTGTGTGTCAAATAAATAGATATTATTAAATATTATTATTATTGTTACACTTTGCAAGAAAGTTCCGCCGGATGTCGAGCGAGATAAATGTGATCTCATTTCAGTTGATGAAGTTTACCGATGCAAGAATAACAAACAATTTAGGGCGTTGCTTTGGTAGCCTACAAATTTATGTGAGAGAATGCCAGAGACAAATTCATTCAGCAAAACATCTCTTAATTATTACGAAACGAAAATAACCCTCCTAAAAACAACATTCAGCTTTGCAATATAAGATGCATAAATAGGAAAGAGGAAACTGGCGTTTTGCCCGTTGCACCCAACGCAGGTGATAATAATTATGTAATCCTAGATAAATAAATTAATTAAAAATTACTTTGTATTCACCACTTTATTAATATATACTTATCAACATGTTTCGAAAGCGATGCTTTCCTCATCAGGAATGTACAGAATACTAAAAAGTAATAATGTCAAGTATAGACAAATGATAAAGATAGAACACAATAATGTAAGAATAGACGAAATACAAACATAAACAAATATTGACTAAAGTAGATAAGTAATTAAACAAAAAATTCACAAATGTAAATTCATAATTTGCTTGAAAATTGGTATTTAAATTATTTGACATCGATGAATTAATATTTTCAAAAAAAAATGTATGTTAGTACCGCACAAGAGTCCCAACTGCTCCTAACCGTCTGCCAGTAAGTTTTCATAGTTAAAATAATTTTCAATGTTTCAATTTTTCAAAGTCCGCCAAAACGTTCCAAATCTATGGCCGGTCGGTTTTGGTCAGTTTTGAGGTTAGAATGTCAAATGTCAAAACAAGGATGAGCTTTACCATACATAATTTTATATTCTATTCATAGCAAACCATAATTAAACATATGAAATAATATTACCGTTTTAGAAACAGAAACTCAAAGAATAGTAATAGTATTGAGCATTAATATTATAAAAATATCCGAATTGATAATTGGGTTGCTCATGAATACTCTAATTTACTTCACTAGTGAGTCTATTGCATCCCTAATTGGGGTATGTTGTGAGGTTGAAGGTAGTGGGGAGGGGAAGGAGATGGGAAAGAGGAAGGTGGGAAAGTACATGAGTATTCAGATATGGTCACCAAACACGGCTGTAGCCATTTCAAACAACGTTCCGATTCTGAATGATGGTCTTTCACCAGAGCGAGACTGAAAGTTACCATTCTGGTGCCGCAAATACACTATATATTATTTTAATGCAATAAATTGTGAAATAACATAAATTAATCGAACAAAATTTAATTGTCACGCCGGCATTTGAACCCCGACCTCCGGATTCGTAGCCGAGGATCGTAACCACTCAACCACGGAGGCCGTCTATACCTCCATATACGCACAGAAAAAAATTCAACCATGGACATTGATTATAACAGTGTTGCCAAAATGAAAGATAAAATATCCAGTACCTACATAATGCATCATAAAATCACTATTCCATTAAAAAAACTTTTTGACCTAATATATTATGTAGTCCCTTCTTCCGGAGAGGTTTTAAGGACGAAGGAATCTTAAATAAAACCAAACGTTATAAATAGTAGCAACTCTATTGATTAAAAATATAAGTATATACAATAGAATGAGGTTGACATAAAACATATGTTTCACGCTCGATACCTCTCAACTTTAAGAGAAAATGTGCAACAATATACAGAATTGTATTAAAAGTGTTTTTTTACGATGTTTGAGGTATATTTTCAGGATCGCCGCTTCAACTAAGCGAAATCGGGTAACTTTATGGAGTCCAAACAAATGTTTACCTTACTGAAGTGCGCAACGACAAAAAAGTCGATCAAATTCGAATGATTTCAAAAACAAAACTCCGAGGATACACAAATGCGGTTCACGCAATAATCGACCCATTGTAGAGCGACATGTGGGAGAACGCAAGTCAAAATCGAACGATTTGAAAAATAAATCCTCAAATGATATTTGAGTATTTATATCTGAATTTTTAACTATTAACCCCTACTCGGATAAGAATCGTAATCTAAAATAATTTTTGAAAAAATATTAAGAGTTCAATGCCATAAAACTTAACTTGCGCACGGTAGGAATAATTATAGTGATAATGGTATAAGAGTTGAGAGGAAGCGGGAGATTGGGATGGAAACTGCGTGACTGCAATAGATTGCACTTAAGACAGAAGCTTTAATATTAATCAGATGAAAGTGATCATTATTATGAGTGAACCTTTTACTGAGCAGGTAATCGGTGAAGGAGAGCCACCGCCTTATCGGAGATGCGTAATTGCTTTTTAACGTCCGGCCCTGCTTATAGGGCTGCCTACCCCCCACAGTGCCCAATGCCCCCATATCGTTAATGCAACCACACATCATTATCATTACGGTGAACTTATTCGAATGATCAATCCGAGTCACCGATCAGCCAATTGTTTTGTTTTAAGTATTTTTGTTTCCATGTTTTCAAGTATTTTTTATCCTAAATTGTCTTTGGAGGATCTCGCCCATTATAAAATACTGCCCGCCCACTTTCATACACGATAAAATAGTAACCGCCCACTTTTAAGACAATAAACTGACATCAAAGTAAAAACTTTCAATGTAAAAAGAACATAGATGAGTAGTTAAAAATGTATTAATTATGAATACATGTTATTTGTTTCAAGGGCTAATTCATAAACCAACATTTTATACTTCACAAAGCGTGTATTAAAACATGTTGAAAATAAAGCGTTAGCTCGAATTTTGCAAATGCCGCGAAAGCACATTGCTTGTTTCGTACATTTGACATTTGACGTTTCTCATTCGTGAAAAAACAAGACATGATAAGTAAAATAAGTTAGATTCTCTACTGAAAACATACAAAAAACATGTTTTGATATTCGAAATGGAAATAAATATTTGTCATTCCATATTTCAATAACGTAAAATAGATTATAAACTAATAATGACAATTTGACATTTCGGTGACGTTTTTTCACCCTGTTGACATTTTTTATAACTAGTTTTCTGGTGAGGAGAACTTAATCCACAAAAATAGATATCCTAAATTGATCGTAAATTGGATCGAGAATTTCATTGGGACGAGCGAATTTGTGCATTTGAAGAGTGTTTAGTCAAAATTTCGGCTCAGCCGTTGCTCAGTAGGGTTGGGAAGAACGGCCGTTATTGAATGAAAGCGATCCGGGCAGCCTTGAAATTGCTCAGTAGGGTTGGGAAGAATGGCCGTTATTGAATGAAAGTGATCCGGGCAGCCTTGAAATTGCTCAGTAGGTTTGGGAAGAACGGCTGTTATTGAATGAAAGCGATCCGGGCAGCCTTGAAATTGCCACTAATCGTATATTATAAGCATCAAGCTACAAGCAGGAGCTTCGAGTCTTTAAAGCTCGTTACGTACGACGAATATATTTTATTTATCATATTAATCTTGGAGTGTGCTGAAGTGTAATCATTTAAAAACAGACTGTCTCCGTGGTTGAGTGGTTACGATCCTTGTCTACGAATCCGGAGGTCGCGGGTTCAAATCCCGGCCTGCGCAAGCAAATTTTATTTTATTAAATTGATACAATCCCATACAGTCGACACAGACGGGTAATATAATATATGGTTCGATACACATCTACCAGCGCCGCGCAGTGCAGACACGAAAAAGTGGCAGGCACGGCTAAATTAGTTGCCTATATTATCTACGAACACATTCACGCACGGTGCAATGTGAATACTCCCTTCTGTGCCGTGCCTGCCACTGTGCGTGTCTGCACTGCACGGTGTCGGCAGACCTTCATACAAATGTGCGTGGCCTAGATGATATACTTTGAGCGATATTTGTAATTTATCTGTACCTCCTCTCCTGCCAAACTGTGTTCCTCAAAATGTATAATCTGTGTACGCGTCCTCTTTATATTATATCCCTTGTGTGTAACAGGCTTAAATCATTAAACGATATAATTTTTTTTTAATTTTTTTTTATTGTATAATATTAATTATATACAGTGGGAACTTATACCCGCTAAGCCACTGCAAGTAGCTTGTCAGCAGGAGTTTATTTCAACAATATAATATAATACAACAATAAATTACAATCATCATACAAATGTAGGGCAAAAATTATTATATTTAGGCGCATGCATCTTGTGCTGTACATAAGTTGAGAAAAAAAAAAAAAAAACTTAAAGAGAAAAAAATAATGGTAAAAGCATTACAGATTTGTTATTGAAAGCGATTGTGATGTGAGTACGTACCACGCGAAAACTAACTAACTAACTAACCATCACGCCGTTTTCTCCGCAGGGGTAGGCAGAGATGACGGACCGCCAAACAACTCGATCTTGGCATACTCGTACACTTCATATTTCAATCACTTTAATACAACGTCTCATACATTCTCTGCTGTTATTCCGACTTCTGACATGGCCCGACTCAAGTATTTGATTCACTTGATCGTGCCATGTCTTCCTCGGACGTCCCCGGCTTCTTCTTCCATTCACATTCGCCTCATATATTCTCCTTACACTCCTCTCTTCGTTAATTCGCTCTGCATGCCCAAACCATCTAAGCGTCCCTTTCTTAATCTTGCTCATTACGCTTACATCAGACTTGCATTCTTTATGAATCCCAACATTTTTTACACGATCATACATGGTTTTACCACACATTCGCTTCCAAGATCTCATTTCTACAGCATTCAGTCTACTTTCATCTCTTATTTTCAGTACATATCTAATTAACTGATTAATTAACATAGTTGGTGATGTAATTATCAGCAAAGTTGCCTTCCTATTAGTTGATCGAGGTTCGATTCTCGGCCGTGGCAATATTTATATATTTTTTAAATACATTAAAAAAATCTCATTTAAAGCACATTGAAAAAAAAATCGCATTTAAAACGTATTTAAAAAAAAAAACAAAATGATTAATATTTTATTACAAAAAATGACTTTCAGCTTCACAAATCCTACAATTATAATATCCCATGATTTCTCATGGGACTGCATTAATTTGAAATATAACGTTGTAAAAATAAAAGCCTTGTTTCATTACCTCCCGCGATGAGCTTCTTATAATCCACCCAGCATTATATACATGGTTCTTCCCTTATACATACATGGTTCTTCCCTTATACACTTTGTCCTAATTCTAAATATTAAGGATTTTTAAAATCCTAACTTAGCGGAGAGATCCGACGAGGTCCCATTACAAAATACTCCGGCTCGACATATTAAATATCGGGGAGTATGGGAGAAACAGAATAGCTTTTTGCTTTTCCAATATTAATTACATTCAAACCCTTTACCAGATTGTTCAATGCCGTGGAAGTGGAAGACGCTTCGGCTTACCTCAGGCGGTAAGACGGATAAGACAAATGGATTCAATTATATAGAAAGATGGCGAGATGCTGCGAGTAATTTTTACCTCATACCATTCCTCGCAGGGCATTTTAATGAATAACACAAGTCAACCGGAATCAGCCAACACACCCCCGCGAGGTCTCACTTCAGGGATATGTACAGGACGAAGGGTTACCGTACTTTATCGAACAATAAATTAAACAAATCTGGTAGTCGGGTCCGGGGAATAAACTCAGGTAATCATTATAGGCGGGTTATGGGAGCATTTGCCAAAAAATGGTTTGCGCTTTGCAAATTTTATTGTGACAAGGACTGTATTACCGTCATTATAAAAAAACGACAATGATGGCATTTTAATATTATTTTTATGTTGACAAATAACTTTTCCATGACGATAAAATATTGTAGTTTTACCTACCATTAATACTCTTATTATGTTATGTTGCCTTCCTTATCCAGAATATTCCTTGGTGAGAGATAGCATCTCTGTTTCTATCCGATTTTGGCATCACTTCTCCTTTTAACGTTTTTCCGTGTTCAAATTTCGCGACATTTGCCGCACGATTAATTTCACGTGAACACAATCACTGCCATTTTCTTCAATTGACATCGAGTTTTTATCCAGAAAGGTTGTTTAGTCGCAACGTGTTTTAATCACACGACTAAAACAAAACAAAAAATTGTTTCTTCTCTTAAATTATGGACAAAGAGATTTTTCCTTGCTATTTGGGTGTGTTTTATCTGTGTTGTGACATTGTTCTACGTACTTTACGGATTATTTTTGTACGCAATGTCGGATCTGTCTCTCGAAGCGGTGGAAATTCCCGCGTGTGCGAATGCGAATCGTGACGGAAGACGTAAAAAGAAGCATCGTCGGCAAAGGGCTGTTTACCGTCATTATAAAGAAACGATAATGATGGCATTTCAATATTATTTTTATGTTAATAAGTTTTTAAAAACAACATCTTCGTGAAAATGGCGTTGTTGACGTCACGTCGGCCAACATACCCGGTGACAGCCGCTTTACCAGCCAGTTGCATTATCTATATCATAATGACGTTGTAGCCAGTTTGATTGTTAAAATCAATAATTATTGAAGAAAATATTAAAATTACACATTTTTAGTGTGTGATGATGATAATGATTCGAATCCGAAAAATAAACTTTAAATCTTCCAGATATTTTTAATGATATCCATAGATATGAAAATACCCCCATTGTTTAGTTTTGATGGCGAAAGACATCAGGAATGAAAAAATTTAATTTAAAAAAAAAAAACAGATTTCTCAAACCGAATATTTCATTGACTGGAGAGGGAAGCAAGGAGGCAAGAAAAAAGAAAAATAATGTACAGAATACGAGTATGCATGAAATTTGAAAAAAGATTTGTTTTGTTACTATTTACGTATTTATTTCTTCACAGCATAATCTTTTAATTTTGCTTCGGAAATATTATAGAAATGGGTAACGTGGACCACCTGCTCAGAAATACTTATAAGTACAGTTTTTTGACACAGGGAATTATTTTCGTGGATTTTGAATCAAGGAATCCGATTTTCGATTGTCCACTAGGGGATTCAAGCTGGTTGAAATGAATTGGATGCTTTTTTTATATGGCTGTTCTATCAATGGCTTTGGGTTTTATTAATGGTTAAGTAATCCGACTATTACATTTGAATTGGGAACCAAGATGGAGGATGTAAATTAGATCCCGATTATTAAACGGGAATAAGAATTACTTGTCTTTCGATAATTTTTGGGATTTACTTCACTATTGTATACTAAACAGCAGTAAAAATAAAACATAGGTAGATAAAAATGATTTATAAACCACTCCAGACGCACACAATAAGCTTGAATATAATTCGCCAGTAGTCCAGTCAATGAAGGCAATAAGAAAACTGAAAATTTGCTGGTGAATAATACCTATAACAGGAAGTATTTTCACAAAAGTGCCCTATCTCCCCCTTGTCCCCCCCCCCCCCAAAGTAAAGTAGACTAAATATGATATAATTTGAAATCAAATACGTTTCTTAATAGTGTCCGAGATACAACGGTTCTAAATTATGCAAAGTTTTCGTAAGTTGTCATTCTTCGCTATTTTTTAGTGATTTAGTCAATTTTGACAGCGAAGGAGTAATTTTTCGACAAAGGTTACTTTACACTTTTTTAAAGTAGATTAAACATGCTATAATTTGAAACCAAGTTTGTCTATGAGGATCTAATATCGTCCGAGATACAGCTGTTCTAAATGGAGAAAAAAAAAGTTGTCTTCTCTATTTTTTTAGTGAATTAGTCAATTATGACAGCGAAGGAGTAATTTTTCGTCAAAGGTTAATCAACACTTATTTAAAGTAGACTAAACATGCTATAATTTGAAACCAAATCGGTATCTGAGGACCTAATATCGTCCGAGATACAGTTGTTCTAAATCACGAAAAAAAAACTACGAGGTCATTTTTTGCTATTCTTTTTAGAGTTTTCGTCAATTTTAACAGCGAAGGAGTAATCTTTCGGCAAATGTTAGTTAATAATTTTTGAAAGTAGACTAAACTTCTAAATAACGAAAAAAAAACCTATGTTATTATTTTTTTTTTTTTCAATTTTGATGGTGAAGGACCACAATCAAAGTGAATTAATATTCAAGAATTTAAAACCAAATTGATCTCCGGGAACCCAACAGCGTCCGAGAAATAGCTGTTCTAAATAAAGCAATTTTTTCTTTGTGGTCATTCCTAGCATTTATGTTAAGTTTTGACGTTAGATTGACGTTCAATGCACCTTCAAACCCCAAAATCTCGATATTCAACGAAATCGGTAGAGAACTGGAGAAATTCAAATTGGCCGCAGAAATAATTCATTTTGATGTTAGATTCGAGTTTAGTTCACCCCTAAACACCCCCTAACATGACTTACGCCGTTTTCGAACCAAATCGGTGTGAATATCTAGAAATTCAAGATAGCCGTTAAAACTACGGATTTTGTTAGGCACAGATCGGCATACTTAATAATAATTGGACCATTTCTATAGCGCCGCTTTTGTGAGAAATCACCTCAGGGGCGCTGTACAAATATTACTTCCTATTCTTATATTATTCTTATATTACATCTATTCTACGAATTTATGTAATATTTATTATTTGTTTTACATTTATTTTCTCTTTTTGGAGAGGCTATCATTACACATTATTTATAGATCATATAAAGATGCAGTTAAATTATCAAAACTAAATTTAATGTTAAATTGGAAAATAAAAAAGAAGCTAATTGTATTTATTCCTTACGATATATTGCAAGACGCTAATACAAATGATAGAGTGATTGTTTTCATTATATTCAAGAGTGTATTAAAGCTAAGACAAAGAATTATTATCCCTATTTTTAGGATAAATAACACAGAATACTCTTAAAAGGGTGGAGCGGCGGGGGAGGATGGTGGCCGGTGGGATTGATCCAGAGGGCCCTCAAAATCTTCTTATACTTATATATGCAGTCGGGGGAGTCACGATTGTAAATTATATATTTTAAAAATAATTCGTTCATTGCTTAGTTTCGCTTTTGACCGCATGCACACATAACCTTGTAGATCTGTACCACGTCTTTTACCAGGTCTTTTATATTGTGCCGTATAATAAATGAATCACTTTTGGACCATTTTGAAGAACGTTGCAAAGAAATGTGATCACAAAAAAAATATCGAAAATACGTAATTTCTACTTTCCGGTCGCAGCTATTCGTTATAAAACAAACAGACAAAAATATCGAATTTCAAATGGACGTCCGCTCGCTCTGAAGGACTTCTCACAACTGATTTACTCCGGCGAAATAAATAGTTTTATCAACAATCGCGCGGGCCGGAAATTCTCATACGATTTTTGTATGACAGAACTGAATTTAAAAATTCCCGAACTTTGAGTGAATTACAGTGAAAATCTAGATTTACTGAATTATTTTTAATAGACGCCCTTCGTTTTTAATCTTATTTCCTATGAGATTGTGGAAGGATTTTAATTAAACATGTTGGTAATGGGTGCAGTTAACATAACGGCGAAGGCATTGCCGAGCGTTTTATTTAAAATTAGGGTAGGTATTTCATATATAATGTAAAATATTACAGTTTAAGAATTTACGTCACTGAAAACCTTAGACACTATAGTAACATTCTGTTAAGAATTTGCAGTTAAATTATGTGTTGTATTGCTCACGTTAGCATACTGCGAAGTGACGTTTAGCGCCTTATTAGAGTCTTCCTCCTTAAGAACATAATTTATTTCGCGTTATTTTCGGTCTAACTTTATTTGACGACATAATGGGCGCCATTAGGTTTGGACTGTGTGATAAAATAAAGGTAACTGAAAAAAAATATCACAGAAAACTCTTATGAAAAATTGGTCAGATTGTGTTTACAGAACGCACGCATCGCTGTATTTCCACCTCTGATAAAGTACTTTGCGGGTCCGATCTCCTTGGCCCACCTGGGGTATTACTACTGTACATACAACACAAGGTAAATAATTCCCAGCCACGATATGCTATTTAGTGCAGATCGCGCTCGTAGAGTTTTGTGCGCGCTTCACAAAACTGCTACACACCTGCTGTGCCTGAAGATTTCCATAATCCACCGGCCGCCACCCAACCTTGACCACCCCCAGTGCGCAACCAAGTACCTACATAACATACGGGGTAATACCTAATACCGTCCAAGGCGGGAACACCACAAGTACCGGTATACCTACAAGGTTTACAAGCTTCCAGCTTTATTATATTTCAGAATAAAACTAGCGTGAAATCTGAAACTACCCACACGCAGGCCGTGTGAAACTGGAGATGGTTCAGTCACTGCCACGGAGGACCAATACTCCAGTTATTATGAATATGTTGCCCAAGTAATAAGGATCTCGTAAACAAGGAAGATTTTATGGCAATGTCTGGGTGGCAAGATGGTCGTATGGTCGGGCAACATGGCCCAACATGTTCATGTATTGCCTATTCTGGTCGACGTAAGTATCTATCTATATTACGGGGATATTCTCTACTATGTGACGACCTCCATGGTCGAGGGGTAAGGCTCTCGACTACGAATCCGAAGGTCGCGGGTTCAAATCCCGGCGTGCGCAAGTAATTTTTATTTAATTAATTTGTGTTGTTTCACAATTAATTCATTTAAAAATAATATGTATTATATTTGCGCACGTTCCAGAGTGGAAGATACTCTCAGTATCGCCCTGGTGAAAGACCACCATTCAGAATTGAAACGTTGCTTGAAATGGCTTTTAGCCGTGTTTGGTGACCAGATCTGAATAGCCAGGTATTCCCAACCTTCCTCTTCCCCTTCTCCTTCCCCTCCCCAATACCTTCAGCCTCACAACATTCCCCAATTGGTAATGTCATAGTCTCACTGGCTCCAGACGGTTGGGAGCAGTTGGGACTCTTGTGAGGTATTCATATAAAAAAAAAAAAAAAAAATGTGCGTATCAGTAAGTCACGTACTCGCTACCAAAACTATCATAATTTAAAACTTCGCGATTTTGCTTCCCAGTTTATACAAGTTTGGTGGAGTTACGGCGAACTTTTCGAATGATCAATCCGAGCCATCGATCAGCCAAGTGTTTTGTTAGGTATTAGCTCTGTTTGCCTGTTTCCGAGCATTTATCATCCTAAATTGTCTATAGAGGTATCTGCCAACTATAAAATAGTAGCCGCTCACTTTAAAAACAATAAAGTGACATCAAAATGAAATTATTTAATGTAAAATGAACGTAGATGAGTTAATATTGTATTTATTATGAATACATATAATTTGTTTTAAAACGTAAAACATAAACCAACATTGTGTGTGTTAAAAAGTGTTGAAAATAAAGCGTTAGCTTGACTTTTGCTAATGCCGCGGAAGCACATTGCTTGTTTCGTACATTTAACATTTGACGTTTCTCATTCGTGAAAAAAACTAGACAAAGCGTAGCTTATGATAAGTAAAATAAGTTAGGTTCTCTTCAGTTTTATTTAAAACATACAAAAACATGTTTTGATATTCGATATTGGGAATAAATTTTTGTCATTCAATATTTTAATCATGTAAAATAGATCGTCAACTAATAATGACAATTTGACATTTCGGTGAAGTTTGTTCACCCTGTTGACACTTTTTATGACTAGTTTTCTGCTGAGGAGAACTTAATCCACAAAAATAGATATCCTAAATTGATCGTAAATTGGATCGAGAATTTCATTGGGACGAGCGAATTTGTGCATTTGAAGAGTGTTTAGTCAAAATTTCAGCTCAGCCTTTGCTCAGTAGGGTTGGGAAGAACGGTCGTTACTGCCAACCCCAGCAAAACGTCATGAAAAGATGGTTTACTTAAGTGATACAAACAACCCAGATATCGTCAATTGGCAATAGCCCTGTCCACACACCGCGCTCCCAGCGGTCCAGGAACTTCAGAAACAACAAATATGTGTTTAGCAGTCAAAGGGGTAAACGGAATCAATTGTAACTGAAATAATATTTTGGATATTTACAACTATTGAACTATTGATTGATACTTGCTCGACTTGCGTCGCACCCCTCGCGGAATCAGGGCGGAGCTAATTAGTATTTTTTTCTTTTTATTTTTTCCCCAGTTTTTAATATAAAACATATAATTTTTTTTCCATACATTGTTGAAATTATAATAGTAAGAAATGGGAACCCAAGTTATAGTTAAAGTGAGCACCAAGAAATAACATAGATTTTATAGAAGCAACGTTTCACCACCAGATCATTCAGCCAGAATTTACTTCTTTACGTAGAAAGATAAATAAATTGTCGTTTGAATTTCGATTGGTAAAAGGTTCAATGTACGAGGACCAATAAAACAGTTGTGTGTTTGCATTAATTTAGTGTACGATTGAGTAGAATACACCCCATTAGCTCTTTTACTAATACGATTTCCGTTCTTTTCGGGTTTTTTTAAAGTTTAAAGACATATTTCAAGGTTTGCAAAATAAATAGTTTACGGAAATCGAATCATTTTGATTTTTTCTTCCTCTTCCAGATAACTTAAATTATTTGTATAATACGTCAGTTGAAAATTCTATTTTCATTATATGTAACTTTTATAATGTCTAAATATTTTATCGTCGAGAGAATGTGGAGAGAAGAAACCCAACCCGACGCACTCCAACAATTCATTGAAAAGGCAAAGCCAAATGATAAATGTCTCACCGTACCTCTCAATATTATAATGTCTTATGGTTTGTTTAGTCGAATCCGAGCAGGCGAAAGAAATGGACTAAAACACCAGGCGGTCGGAGTGAAGGTCGTCCTCCATAATGTTATTATAATACCGATTATATAATGGCCATCGGTTTCTACATGAACAGTGAATTGTGAATACTGGCTACGTGTTGCTGTTATTAATCTGGGTGTAAGTCTAGTAAGAGCGAGTAGTGAGGACTGAGGAACTAACAGGTTGGAGTCATTTCAATTCACCTTGAATATGGTAATGTTGAATAACCTTACAGATTAGAACATCGTGTGAGTACAGTTAATATAATCTAATTTAATCTATGCACGCAACATTGGTTTAGACACTCTCGTACCAATGGTCAATCAAACTCTTTATAAATGAATTGACGATTTTTAAAACACCCTATAAGGTACAAGGCAAAATAAGCTAATTATGTTTAGAAAACCTAAAAGAATAATCAAGTATTTTAAAATGTCGGGCATAAATAGACCTAATAACTGAGGACAAAACACTAAGAATTAAAAAAAAAAATATTGAAGTGTGAATGTTTTAAGCACGGCATATTGTGTGTTTGGGCTCATACAAGTTTATACGAACATCGGCATAATATTCCATACTTTTATCAAAGTCTCAAAATTCTTTCAGTAAGAGCAATTCTGTCGTACAAAATTATAATTCAACACATTAATAATCCGATATAATACAAATAGACTAGAGCACACTTACAACACTCGTCTCAACTTCAATAATAATAATAATAATGTCTTTATTTCAGCAGAACAAAGCGGTGAGTGCAATACTCTGTCTGCCATATAAAAATAATATATTAAAAAAATAATAAAAAATTACAAGATGTAGAAATAGAATGACGGCGGAATGACAGCAGGACCCGTATTTGCTTTGAAAATCAGCAGTGACGATTTTTTAGCATTATACATCAGCCCGTGACTAATAACGTACGATTCGCATATGGCTGGAAGTTTTCCCATTGCTCTTACCGATGGGGCTAGTATGACCATGTCATCTGCATAGCTGATATTGTTCACACATATCCCAGCAATGTGGCATCCGATTCTTGTTGTCTTCAAGTTCTTCCATGTACGAGTATACATTGAACAGCACTGGGGACATTGAGCCTCCTTGTCTAACGCCGCACTTTAATTGATCTGCTTCTGATAGGCTATTATTCCATCTGATAAAGTTTTCCTGTTGGTTGTACCATGTACTCAATATATTAACAATTTGCGGTGGTACTTGTCGTTCGGTCAGTTTTTTCCACAACTTATTATGACTAACCCTGTCAAAAGCTTTGCTCAAGTCTAAGAAGCATGCGTATACCGTTGTTTTTCTGGCTTTATAATATTCAATTGTTTGTTTCATACTATATATGGCTGTATCAGTAGAGTATCCAGCTTTCAAGCCCATTTGGGAGTCCTCTGTATTGAGCTTGTCTTCGGTTAAGTGTAAGATGACTTTTTCAAAGATTTTTGCAGTGATTGTGGCAAGAGATATGGGCCTGTAATTAACGGATGATGTCAGGTTCAATTGACGGCTTTTGAGGATCGGTATTAATATGGTTTTGGACATTTCTTTCGGAACGTGTCCGACTCCGATCATGGCAGTGAAGAGAGAGGCGAGCAGAGTTGTTACGTACCCCCCCTCATGTTTTATATATAACAAGTCCATCGTGACCTGCTGATTTACCTCCTGCTATGTTGCGTATTGCTCGTTGGATCATCTCAGGTAAGATTTCTGTTTTTCTGGTTGATTTGTTGGTGCATCAATCTGTTTATCCATTATTTGCGGTTGAACTGGTGCGGAGCAAAAAGCATTCCTGAAAATTTCAGCTATATAATTATTTTCAAAATTTCCATCAATATGGCTCGGTGCGGTATGTTTTGCTTTCAATACAGTATTGGTTTTGTTCCAGAAAGACGAAAAGTTCTTGCATTGAAAGCTGTTTGCTATTTTATCCATTTTATTCTGTTCGAATTTTCTTTGACATTTCTTACATTCTTTCTTAAAGAGCGATCTACTTTGTTTTCGAGCTTCCATGATAGGACCATCAGTAGGTCGTCCATTCTGCAGCCATTTTATGTGTGCACTTCTCGATGTTTCATAATGTAAGGAAACCTGCTCATTCCAACCAGCTAAAGCCTTCCATTTTCGCCCTTTTGTAGACTTTCTCCTTATATTAAATGCAGATATTGCTGAGGTACGTAATACTTGTACAATGTTTTCATTTAGGTCATCAATTTGGGCTGCATTTATCATGGTGCTGTCATGAGTTGTTGTGTCGGTTCCACAAATTATCTCAAGTTGACCTATGGCTAATTGTGCATATCTGGAGTAGGACTCCACTTGTGCTTGACTTTTGGGCCGCCATCGGCATGGATCCCCTACTATTGTACAACTAGCAGTATATGTAGGTAGCCCAATAGTTCCTAGAGTAGTGTACATCGGTCTGTGATCAGACCAGTCGGAATTGTAGTCAATATGCATATCTTCAATTATATTGCGTACTGCCTGAGTTACGAGACAATGGTCGAGTCACTTCGTTGTATTGTGTGCATCACTTACATATGTGTAAGAGTCGGGATTAATGGTTCCTATGGGAATGAAGGATTAATGGTTCCTAAGCATACAAACAAATATGGACAAAGAACTTTAGATCACATGATTCCTAGCTGTTTAAATATGTTACGTCCTGAAATAAAATAAAAAAATGTATTAAAACTAAACAATTAATAAATATATTGAAAATTTGTCTAGCTGAAATAAAGTATTTGTATTGGATAATTAGGAAATATTATTTTATGTACGATTTATTGTTGTCAGTTGATTTTATTTCTTAAGAATCTTACGAAATATTTATGTTTGAAGTTTATTACATTACGCTTTATTATATATATATATATATATATATATATATATATATACATGTATGTTGTAACATAACTTAATTGTAAATATAGTGTAAGGTTTTGAATAACTAGCTCGTGTCAGACAAACTACTAAAAAGTCATTTATCGGGGCTTTTTGCCCTATATTTTGTAAAATGTCATAAATTAATAAAAAAATTCATCAATTCAATAGTGATTTCAAAATAATTACTTTTTAATTTAAGAATTATTTTCTTTAAACCACTTTTAATAAATAAGTACCGCAGAATAATTCTAATCTCCCGCGTGGACGTAAAAATTAAAACAGGTTAATAATGAACGATGGGTTTATTGTAATATTGATCAACATGATGTTTAAACACGTCATCAATTAAATAAAACACTACATTGGATTACATTGGAAAACTCCGTCTCTTAAAACATTCAACCGCCATCCACAATCCCTCGTCTCTCTTCCACACATCACATCAGACTTGTATGACGAAAAATGAAAATCCAGAAATAATAAAAAAAATACGGGGAAGTGCGTTTAAACGGTTATTAATGATTGTATTACCGTAGTGGTAACGTACTATATTATTTAATATCTGTAGTCCTGCAAATCCATGTCCCCAGTGGCGGCTCGTGACTTTTGAATGAGCTAGAGTGCTGAGATTGAAAAATACGACGTTATGGGTATACTGCCCCACCTACCATCTAAATCTCCATACAAAAAAAAATTAAAATTGAAAATCATTTTCGGCTTCAACGACATTAATAACATCGTATTTTTTCAATCGTAGCACTCTAGCTCACTCAAAAGTCACGAGCCGCTACCTGCATGTCCCGTTGCACCTACCGTAGTAATTACCCCCTGTACCGAGTACCTACCTACACAGTACTACATACTGACCGCTCTCAGCGCGATTCACCCACTCGTTTACTGTGACAGGTGTAACGTACACACACATAGTACTCGTACAAGCAATCAGAATGAGACGTTGTACGGGAGCAGCAAATAAGGCAATAGATGCATAACCATTGACCAAGATAACAGATTGATGTGAAGATCTGCGTGAGAAAAAAACATTAGTTTTTAATATTAACTCCACAAGAGGAAAATAATTTCCCTCAGGGTCTATGTCATCTTTGGGAATGTTGTGTGGGGAAGGAAAAAGGGATGAGTGGTGGGTAGGAATTTAGGGGTCAGTATGTCCAGAAGTGACGGACGTATGAATCCATCCCTCCCACTGCAGTGCAAGGCGATGGGTCTCGAGTCCGACTGGAGTGGTCAAAGAGTCTTCCTATACCGGCCCGCTACACACTTGGTGAGTAGACGCGCCCGCCGCCATGACCTGGACAAACCTCACCCCATGAACCCAGGCACCCCTGCTAAGACATCAAATGTGGGGAGGTGTTGGTTATCCAATAAATGGCTCACGGGGCGGCGGTACCCATACCCGCCTCTCAATTGTAAATAATACAAAATAATAATTGAATTATGTATGAATTAATCCAAATGTTGAAGATATATTTAAGCGTGTTTCTATTATAAAAAGGTGTAAAGAGAAATATTTTAAAGAAAACCAGGGATGTTACAAACTTATGAGAAATGGAAATCAATTCAAAACACTCAAACGAAAAACTTATATATTGATCAAGAAATAAAAAATTACAATAACCTCCCCATTGAAATGCGCTGAATTAATGACCTACCAGGACAAATAAAAAAAATTAACTCTTCTTTAAAAACAACTTACATACGTAAATATTTCATAAAAAAACATTTTATAAATAAATAACAAATTAAACATTATGCAACTACCAAATTAAGAATCGTGGCACAAGAACTCTTTTCTGATAAGGGATACATATCCAAGAATACCCTTTAATTAAATATTTTGTAAAACAATTATTGTTTCATTGTGAGCAGCAAAGTATTTTATTAATTTGTGGTTGATCTTTCGGCTCAGGGGAAATTAACAATACTTTAACAAATAATCATGATCAATTCAATAGATATTAATTTCAAAGAAATACGACATTTCCCACATCCGAACGTTTTATAGTTACTTGACAAATGCAGCTTGTTCCCCGTGTCTTGCAGTAGTGAAATAGACAAGCAATGCGTTTAGCTATTCAAACTGCATACGAGTATATTCAAATTGACCGTAAAAGCTTGCCGTTAATGAACCTAGAAATGGCTTTAAGTGACTTTACTTCGTCTTTGCATTACATATTCCAGATATACGAGTAGTGAGATAATACACCGTGCCATTCCACGGAGATACCGGATTCAATGTGGTGCAGACTAGCACTGGGTACACAATATGTACACATTTCTTGGTATAATTGCAGTAAAACGGAAAAGTACAAAACCTAGATTTTACTGATCAACTTTTCAGGACTAGTCAATGTTTTTCCAAACGCATGAAACACGAGAATAACAATCCGTACTAGCGAGTCGTTCATTTGTGCCGGTTCATTGTGATGAGCCGTGCGCGTACGACTCCTGGTAAATCGTACCACGGCTCTATTGAACTGTGACTCTTTTTGACAAACCTTGAAACCTCTTAAGAAAGATTGTTTATTTCATCTAAAAAAATAAACATGTCTGTGATGTTTGATATTCTTCTTACGCATTTCTACAATGACGCATCTTTAAATAAGATCCTTTGTTCTAATATGTTTATACAAAATTATCAGAGAGATGAGAATAATTACCGCATTTTCACGTGTACAATGTACAATACGTGAACGGCGCCTGACAGTCTGGCATATGGACGTTATGTACCTACTTTATATGCTGGGAGTCTCATGAACTGCGGTATGAGCTCATGAACTGGGAGTCAGCTCTTAATACGCACCGGCTCTTAATTGAGTCGTACTTTTGAGTCATACGAAAATATTGCGCTAGAATCATCATAAACCCATCGCGAATCTGTACGATTACACCATATCTTATACATCATACCTCCCCAGCCAGGATCACTCATCATATCATATGCCAGGGGGCACTGTTATGTTAGGACTTGGAACACGTGCTCTGAGAATGGGTATGAGGCTGGAGTTTACTCAGTAAGTATACTCGTACATGGCAATGGCAACTAATGAACAAATAGAATGGACGGGGATTATGAAAAGGATCAAGCATCGCTCTTCTTTTCGTATTCTTTCCTCATTCGCGCTGCTGACTTATCGTTTATCCTTCGCGATCCGTCTTATTTCTCAATTTTATGTTATGAATAGTCAAAATCAATCTCATCAGACATACCTACCTATAGGACATAGATTAATACACTTTAAAGCTTCCAGGCGACAGACAGCGCTTGCGATGTGGAAATTGAAGGCTAAAAATATTCATGGAAATGGAAAGCTCATTCTAAATCCACCGAGGGAGTTAAACATTGTTTAACTGGAATCAGCGCCTGGCTGCGCACTGCGCACTGCGCACTACGCACGACGCAACGAGCTGTCTGTGCTCTCTTCTGGGTGGAAAAACTCGTAGATCAGATCGAAAGCCTGATCTGTCTTCTTCCCGATTGAAATTTAAAAAAACCCTTGACTCTGTGCAGAAACGGGCGGTCCGTTTGATAGATTCGCCTATCTTAACAAACGGACTGCAATCTTTGGAAAACAGACGTCAGGTGGGAATGCTGTCCTTGTTTTACCGGTATTTTAATGGAAGATGCTCTGAGGAACTAGCGTCATTAATCCCTTCGGCACCGGTGCAGTCGGGAAACACGCCAAACGCGTGCCCAACATTTTCACACGGTTGACATTTGTCACATGAGAACGGGGCGCTTCTACGACTCGTTCTTATGTTCAACAGCTGGGCTGTGGAATGATCTGCCGGCCTCTGTGTTTCCTCCATCCTACAACATGGGTCTCTTCAAGACCCAAGTTCACTCCTTCCTATCCTCTAAAAGACCCTCCACACAGCATCCCCAAAGATGATATAGGCCTTGAGGTAGATTATTTCCCTCAGGGTCTCCTGTGTGGTGTTCCGTAAAAAAAAACCATTGATAACAATATCTATAATTATTTTATTTATTACGTCTTGTTAATTTCCCGATTTTATTTATATTAACAATAAAAAAAATCTTAATAAATTTTCTAATACAAATTATTTTTTTATTTTTTTATAATAATTTTTTCTTATTCATTTCAGTAATTTTTACATTTCTAATTAATTACTTGCCTACTGTCATTCCTTATTGTAATTTTTTTGTTTATGTTTGTAATTTGTCTATTTGCTTATTATTTTTTTTTAGAATATTGTTTATCCTGATGAGGGAAACATTGCTTCTGTAACATGTAGATATTTATATATTAAAAACAGTGGTTTCAACAAAGTTATTCTTATTTATTAAATTAATAATGACGCCACAAAATCATTACACATCTTTCGAAGTAAAAGAAAATGCGTTTAAAAACATAAAACCTTGTCCGTGGCAAAGGTGAACCACGATGACACTTGTTAGCAATTTACTTCCTACAACATCCAATAGTCACGTTCTACACGAAATGTATTATTCTGCACATTTTGTAAATAAACAAAACAAATCACGCAATCGTATAACTGAACAACGGAATCGCATCGCTGATAGGATTACGGGGAATCGGGTAAATTTGATTTTAATCTTTTAACACGGGCATAAAAGCTTTAAGGCTCTATTCAAATTAAACATTAGAATTGAGCAAAGAACGCACGCGATAACTCGTTCCTGGAACGGGTTAACCCTTCCGAAGTTTCCGCAAAAACGGAAACTTTTCTACCCGGGAAGCATAAAACAAAAAGTTCAGAGATAACATCAATTGCGGATGAAACTTTAGGGACATTTTTACATCGTGGCCGGAAACAACTTGGGTATTCATGGCTGCGATGATCCGAAGCCGAGGCCTGCAGTATTCCTGTTTCCGAAAAATATAAGGCTGAAAAGGAAAATCTTTAAATAAATGTCGTAATTTTTCAAGGAAACTTGTTTCCTAATTAAAAATTAATTATTTCGAAAGGGATGAAAAAAATAAGGATCAAAGGACCCAATAAATAATAGCATATTCTTGTCACTAAGGGCGGTTTTTTAAAACGAGTTGTAGAGCGGAAGAGGTGAGCAATAAGCAAATATGATAAATATAATAAAAATCATTCCTTTTACAAGGTCTAAATGTGTTGAAAGGGATTGTCAGGGGGGAACGAGGATAGTCCATTTCCATAAATAATATAACTATGACACAACTTTAGCAACATTCACATAAACTGACAATGTAAGTGTGCTCCTGCACGACTGCAACGCCCTGTTTATTTTATCGTCTTGGTCGTGGTCTTTATTTTGGCAGTGACTAGAAAATACGCTAGGAGGTTTATTACTCCCGATCCGAACGGGGACACACGGTTAACGAATGAAGTGATTCACCAGACTAGTGTTAGTTGATTGATTAATCGTATGGTACCAGCCAGACCGAGCAGAGCAGAGGTCATACGAGTATTCTAAACAGCGTGACCCAGAAACCAAGAAGGCGGCAGAGTTCGCGGAAACGATAAAAGGATGTTAAGCAGTTTATTGGAATTCGGCCAAGAGCAGGTCAGCAACCCCGCCCCGGGAAGGGGTGGACGCCTGAAGCCGTAACTGCCATTACGGTCCTCGTATTGCTAGTGCGGTGCAGTCAGAATAAATACGGATGTGTGTAACGAACGTGATCGTGTAATGCGATTGTGTACAATATACTCGTACATACGTTCGAGTTTTTTTTAGTATTTTAATGAATGCCAATGTAATGTTATTATTATCACTGCTACGAGTATTCTTACAATACGCTAATATTTCAGGAAATAAATACTGACTTTTAGAAGCATTGCTATCATAATATATGATATGATATCCTTACATATGCTGCAAGTAGTTTACTCAAGAGGATTGTTTTTAAACCCGATAATTAATTTAATTTTAAAAATTAAAACGTTTATAGATGATTAATTGAAACGACAAATGGTTTTTGGATGTTTGGATGGTGTTGGCTGTGAATTCTAAAAAAATATATTTATTAAGTGACCGTAGAGGGATAAATCAATTATTTATAATTTTGAAACTGTTAATTCATGGTGGAATTCAATATTAAAATGATATATTTTGATTAAAAAAACCTTTGTAACTTATTTTTTCAATTTATTTTCGATGCATCACACAGCTATCACGGGCATCGTCAAACTGGCATAATTAAAACTAAATCACACAGCTATCACGGGCATCGTCAGACTGGCACAATTAAAACTAAATCACACAGCTATCACGGGCATCGCCAGACTGGCACAATTAAAACTAAATCATACAGTTATCACCGTCATCGCCAGACTGGCACAATTAAAACTAAATCATTCAGCTATCACGGGCATCGCCAGACTGGCACAATTAAAACTAAATCATACAGCTATCACGGACATCGTCACACGGGCACAATTAAAACTAAATCACACGGCTATCACGGGCATCGTCAGACTGGCACAATTAAAACTAAATCACACAGCTATCACGGGCATCGTCAGACTGGCACAATTAAAACTAAATCACACAGCTATCACGGGCATCGCCAGACTGGCACAATTAAAACTAAATCATACAGTTATCACCGTCATCGCCAGACTGGCACAATTAAAACTAAATCATTCAGCTATCACGGGCATCGCCAGACTGGCACAATTAAAACTAAATCATACAGCTATCACGGACATCGTCACACGGGCACAATTAAAACTAAATCACACGGCTATCACGGGCATCGTCAGACTGGCACAATTAAAACTAAATCACACAGCTATCACGGGCATCGCCAGACTGGCACAATTAAAACTAAATCATTCAGCTATCACGGGCATCGCCAGACTGGCACAATTAAAACTAAATCATACAGCTATCACGGACATCGTAACACGGGCACAATTAAAACTAAATCACACGGCTATCACGGGCATCGTCAGACGTGCACAATTTATTTATTATTAAATTTAATTATGAAAACAAAAACATTAGCATCCATGTCACTAGGACAATCCTGTGTTGAGATGAGCGGCTTTACAATTTAATAATAATCAGTAAATAGTAAAAATAATACAAATTAAATATATTTAAGTGAATTAAAGCTAAATCTATGGTATACGTGCATAGCATGGATGTCGGGAGTGGGTTCCCCTGCTTTCTAATATTGTTTTGGTTTATAACTTGAAATTTGTTTCATTGCTGACGGTGCTGTTTATATTATTACCATATTAGGGTTATTATTAAAATGCACTATAATATAAGGTAATTGTTTTAAAAAGTTTTGATTCAAAACCTTGTATCACTTGAATATATTTCATTAATGTATTATTTCAAATAATCTCTCAACAATCTGTTTAGGATTTTTTTACTATGTCTCTCCGGAATTCCGCAGATAAGCATGAAGTTTTTAAGCCTTAGGATAGGTATAAGGAATTTTCCATAAAAAGAACCAGAATAGCGCTCCAGGAAATAAATATAAAGTGTAGCTAATTCGCACACTGAAAGTGTGCGATACGTATATTCGTGTATAAAGGGAAAGAAGGCCTAAAAATTCTACACAAAAATACTAGCATAGGGTCTCAGAACTATCCTAAAGAAATAGTAGGATATTATTAGTATATTCCAGAGAAGTGGGTTAGTGTGGGTTGGTAGCCCTTAAGAGCTTCAGGCCTCAGTTTAAAGTAGCCCAGGCGAGGCGCAATCACGGGGGCGCAGGGCACAGGGGCGTGAGGGCAGGGGGAGGAAACACAGAAACCGTGATGCGGCAAAATACATCCTTACGTCAACACAATGAAATAAAAGATGGGGGATGAAAAGTGATAGATTATTACACTTTGTTTAAAGAGCTTCAGATGGAAAAAAATTGGTGATGCTGCGGAATTTTATGGAAACGCCCATTTTTTTATTAAGTCGACTTGTATTCTTCGTTATTTTCTCGCTGAATAATGGGATATCTTAGTATTGTTAACCTTCGAGATAAATCAAAGAAAAAGTTTTTACCGGTAATAATCCCAAGAAAGTAAAAACCAACAGTAATTTATGATAAAGATTATTTGTGATATTTTACGTTTGGGTTTGGCAATATTAAAACTGTTACTAACTTTTTCATTCAAGGTTGTGTTAGAATTTAAGGAATTGGAATTTTGAACTTGTTATAAGTATAAGAAATATCGCGCACTCATCAGAATGTATTGATGTTTGTGGGTACCAAGTGGGTACAGAAGTTTTACGGGAATATCATGTTACGTATTGTATGGTAACACTTGAAGGGTAATATTGCCGTCGACAATTCTTGTATATAAAATTGTATTATTTAGAATTTAGATGGATACCACGTCAGTTGGTTAACGTAAATGGATTTCAGTCATATTTTAAATATCAGAACGAGATATTTCATGATTGGGTATACACCTATTATAATGCATTGTTTCAATATTTCCTCGTGATAAGGACCACAGGGTTTGCCCTACATTCGAAATATGTACTTATTAATTTAAAATGCATCTTTCAAGATGAGTGCGTTGCCCCACGTCAAAACAAAAGAATCACGGGCGACTTCCCAACATGACACGACAGGTGTGAGGGTTGGTTGGGTTGGGTTGGGTTGGGACAGGGAGGACTAGGTCACGTGACTTCCAGGTGACATGACGAGTTTGTCAGGCCATTATCTGCTAAATGCTTCCTTGCTAAGATCGCGGAAGGCAATATCCGCCAACTGTCGTAGGGAAACAATCGATAACCTATAGGTTTACTCGTATGTAGGTGCTGCTAATAGATGAGTAACTACTTGGAACCTGCGACATAAAAATATCGTAGCACTAACAAGATACTATCCCAGCAGAAGAAATAAAAACAAGCTAATCGCTCATAAATCATATATGGTCATTTCACCGAAATGGTGTGAATGGAATGGATACATTGAACACGGAGCTCTTCGTGTTATCTGTTTAAATGAACGTGGCGATTTTCCACATGCATACTAGAGGTGACTAAAAAAAACGTAAAATCGTTTTTTCGAAAGCGTTTACGTTCGGAAACAGCTGCAACCGTTTCGAGGATTTTAGAAAAACCGTTTAAAAAAACGTAAAACTACGTCCGCAATAAACCCGCGCGAAATGATTCATGTAGAGCACAATTCGCTTGAGAATTACGCACGGAACATTTAAAACAGCTCCCCGCAACACTTTACTAAACTCATCATACCCGTCGTAAACCGTTGCAAATATGCCCTTACGAAAAAATTAAATGCCCGGCCGCAACGTCGAACTCCATATATCGTAACCCGTTTAAAATAAATGCTTAGGAAAAAATTAAACCCCCGAACGCGATGCGCCGTAACCAGTTTTAAATAAACGCTGCAGAACGCGATTCATCGTAAACCGTTTTAAAAAATGTAACGCCCGCCCGCAACGCACAACGCAATGTAAACCGAAACGCCTTAATAACAATTTCACGCGAAACACTTTTTTAATAACGCTTTCGAAAAAATGAAATGCTGAACGCGACGACGCGCCGCAACCCGTTGCAAACAAATGATTTCGCCGCAATCGTTATTAATACGATTGAAGGGTTCCCAACATTTTAGAGTTTGGGAGCTACTTTTTCCCTAAAATTTCATGGGAATCGACTTCAAGGAAGAATTTTATAATAAGAATACTTGCTGTTTTTTTTTTCAACGGCTTCATTCGGATAAGTAGGAATCTAATTAACTAACCATCACGCTGTTTCTCCGCAGGAGTAGGCAGAGGACGGACCGCCGAACAACTCAGTCTTGGCACACACTCCTTGCTTCATTTATATTCATACATCTTCTCATGTATACTCTCTTGTTATTCAGACTCTTCACATGGCCCGACTTCGGATCGCTTGATCGTGCCACGCCAAACCGTCTAAGCGTCCCTTTTTTAATCTAACTCATTACGCTCATATCAGCCTTGCATTATTCGCGAATCTCAACATTTTTCTCTCGGTCAGACATAGTTTTATCACACATACGCCTCAGTGATCTCATTTCTACAGCATTCAGTCTACTTTTATCTTACCTCTACCAGTTCCATGCCTCACTTCCATATATCTAGCAAAGTATCTATCCAAGCCAATGTTTACCCAAACGGCCTAGGACCAGGATATTATTCTTTTCATCCATTGTTGTAAAATTAAAATATGGAAATAATTTATTTTTTCATATGAAGCGGTAACTTGGTGACGTGACATTATAATTTAAAAAAAAAAACAATAACTTCGTTTACATCACTTTTATTTTATACTTTAGCCGACCGGGTTTCGCTACTACCGTAGCTTCTTCGGGGCAGTATACAACTAAACTATGAACTAAGATACACATGTGTTATAGATTGATAAAAAGAGGCGAGTGGAGGGCCAAGGGTGGGAGATCAGCAGGTACCTGCTGACCGGGAAGTGTGTGTAGTTTTTTTATTGGGAATAATTTAAGAATTGGATTTTTATTTAAATTTATTTGATTATTTATGAGTTTGCTATTAGTGTTTTTGGCTTTCCTTATTTCTAACGCTTCCAAGTTATCTAGTCGAGTGCCTGATCTCCCCTTATTGCTGATATATTCATGGGCTACTTAGAGAATAATATTTTGAACTGTAAATCTCCACTACTAAATAACGTGCTTTTATGGAAGAGGTATGTCGACGATATTTTATGTATATGGACAAGTACGGAGCGCCAACTGAACTCCTGGGATGACTGGTTGGTTGGACCGATATAGTACCTTAAAAGGAAAGACGCCTAAGAATACAGGACGCGAAAGTGAATGGTGTTGTGAAATATCAATTAATTTGACCGATATAAAAGTTTTAACCAGTCCTTAATTTAATTTTAGGGACGCGCAAAATACACGACATTTTTTACTACAAGCTTGATATCTGACCATCAATAATAATTATTATCCCTTGAAAAGGGTTATTATTATTTTACTGTTTAGTCAGTTGCATTTTGAAAGTACCGGGGATAATATTGTATAATATTTTGTAAGACGAGTATATCGTATTGAATCTGCTGTGGGTATCTAACATGAAAACGCATTTCCTTATTTATATTGACATGTGAGTGGACGGTGGTTTTTTTTGTCATAATTGTGTACTTTTATAAGTTTATTTGTTTATTTGTTTATTATTGCCGAAGTCGACCCCGACCCTATCCCCATATTTTATTAACTTAATAATAATAATTGGATGATTTGTATAGCGCCGTATTTGTGAAAAATTACCCTAAGGGCGCTCTACAAACTTTGTTTGTCTTATTATATACAAACAGATACAGAAACATATATATAGTATTGCTCTAATATTAGGTAATGTAGGACCTTTTTGGTTATGTGCAGAGGGCCGTTAATCTGACACAATTCGCTTTTAACTTTTAGTGCGGAGGAATTACCCAAGGGCGCTCTACAAACTTTGTTTGTCTTATTATATACAAACAGATACAGAAACATATTAGGTAATGTAGGACCTTTTTGGTTATGTGCAGAGGGCCGTTAATCTGACACAATTCGCTTTTAACTTTTAGTGCGGAGGAATTACCCAAGGGAAAGCAAAAATTTGTATCCGTTGCACACGGGCATTCTGATCAGGAATGCCAAAAACAATTTCTCTGGATATGGGTAACTATTCTGGGGAAACTACTTACGATAGATATAAATAATTCTAATAAATATATAAAAGTTTCCAATTTATTTTTATTTTTAGTACGTTATTTTTAAACGGTTCGAAGTAATAATAATAATAATAATAATATTTATTTGATTCACACATTATTTTACAGAAAGCTTTGACTGTCCAACTAGGAGCAAATCCCGTTTTAGGACAGTCAAATTGATAAGATTAGTTCATATTAATATACATATACATAAAAGAATATAAAACAATCCATAAAGTAATTTAAGAAAAAAAAAATTGTATTTTTTTTTTTAAGTATGTTGCATTTTTTAAATTAGTGTAGAATAATAATGAATTACAAATGAGATGTAAAAGTTTAAAATATAAAGTATGAAAGTTTAAAGAATATAAGTTAAAGGTATGATATGCATTTTTTAGTTTACTGTAGAGATATAACAAATTACATATGAGATGTAAAAGTGTATAGTGAGAGTAAATGTTTAAAGTATAAGATACTAAAGTATGATATGCATTTTTAAATTAGTGTAGAGTAATAATGAATTACAATTGAGATGTACAAGTATAAAATATAAAGTATAATAGTTTGAAAAATAAAAGATTAAGTATGATATGCTTTTTTTACAATAAATTTAGTGTGTAGTAATAACGAATTACATATGAGATGTAAAAGTTTAAAGTATACAAGATTAAAGTATGATATGCTTTTTTTATTTATTTAGTGTATAGTAGTGATGAATTACATAAGGTTTTATTAAAATTGTACATACATATTAATGAGCATATGTTCGCTTTTGACCCTCCCTAAATCGAGAAGCCATACATTGATCAGTTTACGCAGGACGTTTGTACTTTTCATTTTCCATGTATCGTGTATTATGTTGAACAATTTTGGTCCTAAGTATGAAAATTGTCTTTGAGCAAGGGATGTCATGTTTTTGTTGAAACTATTGGATTACTTCTCGAGTATCTGGTGTCGTGATAGTGCTCTATAGATGGGTAGTGGTGACGTTGTTTATGTGTGTGTAATACAATTTTCCTGATATACAGTTGTCTGACATCAAGAACTTGCATTTCTTTGAATAATTCATCACTGGGGTACCTGAAGGGTTTATTAAGGATGACTCTTATTAGGGACTTTTGCGCTTTTGCCAGGGGGTCCAATATTGTTTTGGCACAACCGCCCCATCCTAAGGATGCATATTCAAGTAAAGAATTACACTTGGCATAATATATTGATTTTAGATCTTTTACGTTTAGAATGTTTCTAATAGTTATGAAAAGGTGAGTGAGTTTTCTGACTTTTGTGGCAATTGAGATGACGTGTTCTTCCCATCTTAGGAATTTATCAATAATGATTCCTAAATATTTTACACTATCCACGCATTCTAAGTTATTGCACGTACAAGTATTTATTTTATTGCAAAGGTGAGCAGTAATATTTAGCACATCTTTGGGTTGTCCCGCTTGCGTTGCACTGAAACGTATGAATTTAGTTTTATCCGTATTGAGAGTAAGGAGGTTATTGTCTAACCATTGCATAACCTTGTTTATACCAATTTCTGCTTTACTATGAACTTCGTTCCAGGTTTTGCCTTCATAAATCAATACTGTATCATCAGCAAAGGTGATGATGTGATCAGCAAGGTTACTGTTACATAGGTCATTGATGTATATATTGAACAAAATAGTCCCTAGAGTACTTCCTTGGGGTACACCAAATCCAATATTGGCTGGTTCGCTTAGAGTATCATTGATATTAACTCTTTGGCTTCTGTTTTCTAAGTAGCTACCCAGCCATTAATAATAATAATAATAATAATAATAATAGTTGTCCGTGTATACCAATTAGCTGTAGTTTTTTCAAAAGAATTTTATGCGAGATGGTGTCAAAAGCTTTACAGGGGTGGGGTAGAGTAGGTATTATGTAGATGTAGGGTAGAGTTATGAGTAGGGATAGGGTAAGGGAAGGGTAGGTGTAGGGGTAGGGGTAGCCGATATGGGTATCAAACTGAGGGTCTCCATCTACGCAACTCGATTTCCGTAATAAAAAATTTGGCAGCAAACTCCTAGCCCCCATTTGTCGAGATAAAGCTGACATTGAAAGTTTTTACTTTTTCTTTTCTTTACATACTTAATCCTGGTAGTCGTAGGGTAGGAGTTGGGTAGAAGTAGGGTAGATGCAGGGTAGGAGTTGGGTAGATGTAGAGTAGGGGTAGGAGTAGGGATAAGAGTAGGAGTAGGAGCAGGAGTAGGAGTAGGAGTAGGAGTAGGAGTAGGAGTAGGGGTAGGTGTAGGAGTAGGGGTAGGAGTAGGAGGGTGAGTTGAAATATTTTTCCTAATATTCATTTTAAAAATTAGTTCCAACACACACATTCCTTGTTTCATCCACATTTAATTCATATACACAACTATTCACAACCAATTGCAGGACTGCAATAGGCAAAACCTAGTTTTATTTTAATTGGGAACAGTTATAATACAATACATTTTTATAGATTAACTTATTACTTTGTTGCATATGTAAATGATTTGGAACAACATTTTGGAAGTGAAATTAAAAAGAACACAATAAAAATAAATTATTCATTTTCTAAGAAACACCAAATAAAACAAAATAATAATATGTACTTACAGATAACGTAAAATCCAATGAACAAATTTAATACACTTATCTAACAATATAAAATTTATACAACACACAGCAGGGGTGGGGAGTTATAACTAACCTTGCAATTAATACACTTACCTAACAATATAAAATTTATACAACACACAGCAGGGGTGGGGGCTATAGCTAACCTTGCAATTAATACACTTATCTAACAATATAAAATTTATACAACACACAGCAGGGGTGGGGGGCTATAGCTAACCTTGCAATTAATACACTTATCTAACAATATAAAATTTATACAACACACAGCAGGGGTGGGGGGCTATAGCTAACCTTGCAATTAATACACTTATCTAACAATATAAAATTTATACAACACACAGCAGGGGTGGGGAGTTATAACTAACCTTGCAATTAATACACTTACCTAACAATATAAAATTTATACAACACACAGCAGGGGTGGGGGCTATAGCTAACCTTGCAATTAATACACTTATCTAACAATATAAAATTTATACAACACACAGCAGGGGTGGGGAGTTATAACTAACCTTGCAATTAATACACTTACCTAACAATATAAAAATAATATAACACATTGCAGGGGTGGGGGGCTATAGCTAACCTTGCAATTAATACACTTATCTAACAATATAAAAATAATATAACACACAGCAGGGTGGGGATTTATAACTAACCTTGCAATTAATACACTTACCTAACAATATAAAAATAATATAACACATTGCAGGGGTGGGGGGCTATAGCTAACCTTGCAATTAATACACTTATCTAACAATATAAAAATAATATAACACACAGCAGGGTGGGGAGTTATAACTAACCTTGCAATTAATACACTTACCTAACAATATAAAAATTATACAACACACAGCAGGGGTGGGGAGTTATAACTAACCTTGCAATTAATACACTTATCTAACAATATAAAAATTATACAACGCACAGCAGGGGTGGGGAGTTATAACTAACCTTGCAATTAATACACTTATCTAACAATATAAAAATTATACAACACACAGCAGGGGTGGGGAGTTATAACTAACCTTGCAATTAATACACTTACCTAACAATATAAAAATAATATAACACATTGCAGGGGTTGGGGCTATAGCTAACCTTGCAATTAATTTTTTTTTCTGAAAATATGTTAAATTTACTAAAGTACCTTGAGGATAAATGGAAAATAACAGCGTCTGAAGAGATGTTGTATTTTGTGCAGTTACAATCCCATTTGCAATTTGTCTGCCTACTTTATGTTTAATAACCCATTAAAGGTTTTATTTTCTTTGAAATATCGATGTCTATTAGAAAAGCGCAGAGCTCTGTATTATGGGTACATACCTATGTAATGCGTTGCCAAGTCCGCCGCTAATGGTGATATTTTACTTAACTTGGCGACAGCTCAAATTTGTATGAGAGCGGCATTAGTAGGCTATTATTTGTCGTTGTTTTTCACAAACAAAACACTTCCTTATCTCCCAAAGCCAAACCCGCATATATTTGCACAAATTCGAACTAAGGTAAACCCCCGGAGGTCACTCCACGAGAGTCATCTGGCAAAATAATGTATTTACACAAGTTCGGACCGAGTTAAAACCCCGGTGGTCGCCCCACGAAACATCAGTAAGACTCCCCGAATTTATGAAGAGGAGGACCTCGACTATCTCACTAAACTATCCAAAGGACCACCGTTCCTTTCCTCTCACGTATATCTAATCTAATCTAAACGCGTTTCTATGCCCCTTCCTAGCGAGCAGTTTCTATTTATTCTATCAATAATCTACTTATCGTATCCATCATCCCATCTCATCCCATCCCCAGGAGATAAATGTAACCTTCGATCGTCGCACTCCCTCCAAATAAATCATTTACAACAACAAAACACAATAGGTGGTGGATCAACAATACAAATAATTTAGTGAGAGTTTAACCTAATAGCGTTATACCCGAATTAATAATAATAAAAACGTTTATTAATCAAAAAGATATTTCACATATTTTATTTTAACATATTATATACACAGTTTTAGCAATTGACAAAAAGGTCACTCAAAGCTCAGCTATACATCCCGGAGCCCGAAGATAGATTAGGAAGACAGAAAAAAACGTTAAAATGTATTGGAACAAAATATAAAAAATAAATATTTTTGGTAATAATCAAAGTGTCTATCCTCTTTTGTACGCAAATTCCAACAGAAAGTAGTCCACCGTAAGATAGGCACTGGGCCCGCGAACCGCGAACTTTTCCTTCGCAGGAGTTATGGATTCTGGAACTCTGGACAGGACAAGAACAGTGAAGTGAGGCAGGCTAAAGTTTTTCATTGTTGGAAAATTTACAGAATAGGAGGTAATGAATAAATAATTTGGGCCGAAAATTTTCCTCTTTGACGAATTTAATTCAATTAAAAGTTATAACGTTAAAAACAAACTTTACCTTTCCCGAAGCTCAGTCAGCAATCGTCCTGAAAAGAATGAAAAGAGATTTGTTAGGAAATATACATGTTAAAAACGATACGTTCCTGTATAAAGTTCATTGTGGGAATAATAATACACTCTTAGAATACATCAAAGTACCCATTCTCGCAAAAGCTTTTGAAAAACAAATCTGCGTCATATTCTGCGAAAAATTATCATAAAATGCTACTGATTCTTTAATATATACACAATCATGACAACATCCATAATATTATACACCCTTGTATCTGGGAAAAGCGGTCGGTGTCAAATCCTTTTACAGTAATTCCGACTTGGGCCAACCAGACTCCCGAAGGCCATATAATTCAGTCCCGCAATAAAATAAATCTCGTGTATTATACTATAACATCAATTTACTTAAAATGATAAGAAATTAAATTAATTTGTAACATGTAATAAAATTAATAGAATAAGCTTCCACCTGGATAATATATTATGCGCGAGAATAGAGAGCGACCAGGTGCTGGCAATAAGACCGTAACTTGATAATAATCAATAATAACAAACATAAGCCTTCAAGTGGGTCAACGTCGAACCTACAAATGACATATTATATACTAACGTATCCATAATAGCATTTACCGTTACAGTGCAGTGCAGCGCTACGGCGCTGCAAGGGTTAACGACGAAAATTGCGACGAAGCGCATAGACGCTGCGTTCTTCAGTATGCGTTTGTTGATCCTTACAAGAGCACGTGCTCCATTTGAGAGCGGCGTATTGCAGTTGGCGTACATCTTGTAAACTATATACGAGTATATTGTTTGTCCTGTTATAATAAATTAAAACGGTATATTTCACCATTTCGGATATTAGTTCTATCGCGGACGATGTATCAAAGGACAGCGACATTACGGATGAAGAGCCCTTCGATCTGATAAATGGAGACAGTGATGACGGAAGTGCGATTATTGGCCATGGCAATAATATAATGCGAATAGAAAGTGAATTTTCCTCATAGGAGTATGCGCCCGCTGTAAAACGGGACTACTTGATATTTGCAAAAATACAATTGTGAAGCGCCATAATTTTCTATTTTTTTTCTCTACATATTTAGTAGTTTTAGTTTTGTTATTAGATGCCTCGGATACAATTCTTTTTTTCGTTTAATATCAAAAAGAATCATTAAGTTAGGTCGATGTTTGTCCAAGTTATTGCATTTTTAGTTAATATCGTATTTATTTACTAATAACACAAATTATCAATACCCGTTTACGCATACTTGCAAAATCAGTACACGGTAAATATAAAAATAAAACAGTTAACCTAACGCCCTTGGGGTGATTTTCATACGAAAATGGCGATATACGAGAATTCGTACATAGTAAACGCACTTCAGCAATTGAACGGTATATAAATCTGAATCGAAAAGTAAACCATTTTTTTTTTAATTTCATTATACGCCAAGCTGGGCCTTTCCATAGACTTTTAGAACAGAATATGTATGATGAGTACACAGAGTTTTAAACAATAGTAATGAAACAATATTTTTAAAACGGCCAACACTAACATAAAATAGAAAAGTTAAAACTATATTATAACACAGTAAAATGGGGAAAAATACATTAAGTGTTACGCAATTAAACTTTATAATGCATTCCCACCACTCAAATTCAAAACATGATAAAACCAAACCAAACATAACCCAATAGATAAAGTACTTTGCTTACTTGATAGTATCTTCTCAGTTTCCGTGCAATATACTCAAAAGAAATAAAATTTTCAAATGAGTGTTACTTTGTATAGCGATAGTAATGGTGGTCACAAGGCACTGCTTTCGCTGTCAAATCAACCATGGCACCAAAACGACAGGCAAGAACTCACAAGTTCATAACTTTATTCCAAAAATATATATATATATATAATCCCGAGCGAGGCCGGGTACGTATTAGCTAGTTAATAATATTACAAAGATTCTATACTCGCAAGTTCCGGTTGTAGTGTTTATAGACAATTTATTGTTGGCATCCACTTTTGAGCGAGAACCATTAATGTGAACTCTCCGAAGTGACTTTTCTATTCGGGAGCTGCCACGTGCCATGTATTGTCTCGTCACGTCGACTGTTTATTGCACAAGAAGTGGTCAATTGGACAAATCAAAGCATTATTACATGCTGATAATGTATGTTCTACCAAACCCATGAGATTTTAAATAAAAATAAAGAAAGATGTGCTGTACTTCCAATATTTACTGTACTAACAATTTCTAATGCTTAGAAGTACATACGGGAAATATAATGCAAAATTCACGATTTTGGAAGTTCTCGAAACAATCAATTCCCCACTGAGCGAGAGAATATGATAAGGATTAAATTCCACTTTCACAGAACTATAAACTCTCCCTGGATTTCGCAAGAAGCGATATTTCCAAAATGGGAGTCTATTTCAAATATTACTGCACCCGGCCTTGATCGGGGTTATGAATGGTTTGGAGTAAAGTTTTGAGGTTGTGAATTCTAGTTGAGTGTAATTATAAGGTGGAAATAATTAAAAATAAGCCTATTCTTTTAATATAATAATTATTAGATACATACATAATTTAAAAAATGACATGATATTAAAAAGGTTTACAATAATTTGGTATCCCCTACCCGTACCCTGCCCCTACCCAACCCCTTTCGCCGCATCATTCATTCCATATCCTCATCAGTCTTTACATTTATCGTAAACATACTTCCTAAATACACAAACTCTTCCACTTGCTCCGTTTTCAGTATTCGTAAGTTGGCTACATTTTCTTTAATAATAAAATTACTAACTATTAACATATTATTTGAAACTTGGGTCGTAGAACAAAACAAAACAAAAGAGAATCGGGGCAATATTCGAACTGCACTTAGTACGGAGCTCCAACCTTTTTCCAACTAAAGTCGAATGTTTGTTCTCAGTAGGTTTCGATCCTGTTTCATTAATACCATTTTTACATTTTGCGTCCTCCGGGGGTTTCGGAGGTCAAGTTAAAGTGTACCACATTGTTACTGTTAAAGAAACTACAATATATTGTGGTGCAATTATCAGTATCTTATAGAATAATCGGATGGGGTGAATTTATAATACTTACATTAAACCACTCGAAACATCCCAAAAATGTATATAAAAAATAATGTTACATAAAGAAAGTACCTTCCCCTCCATACAATTGTTCCATGAGGCTGAACTGTTTCCAAGTGTCTAAAATATATTTTTATCAGAAAAAAACAATTCCCAAAAAACTAAAATCCCTTTAGTAACAGAATAAGTAGCGTACTCGAAGTACCTTTGGGTAAAACTAGGGTTCCGGAGAGACACGCTTTTTTATTGCTCCTTAAAATTTATAATTTACTATCCGTATTATACGAATGTACTCGTAAGTGGCCAAGCATATCGTCTTTAACCACATACAAAATGCTGTGAAAAAACTGGATACAAACCAAACACATTAATTAATTATTGTATATTTTCCCCATACAAGCAAAGTTTTTATATATCATTTTATCTGATTTTCTTCTAGAATCTTATTAGTATTATACAGTTATTATTTTTAAGAGGAACGGCTGCGCTGCCTGTTTAACTTAATTTTAGATTTGGGGCCAACATACCGATCCAAACTGAATTACATATTTAAAAATAATACAGAAATGAGTTCAGGGCTTACAGTTAAATATTTAGGAATTATAATAGATAGTCAACTCAAATGGACATATTATGTAGAAAAGCTTGTAAGTAAATTAAGGTATTTAACTTACATATTTAAACGTTTGAATAACATACTTGATATCAAAATAATGAAAATGGTATACCACGCACTGGTGCAATCATCAGTATCTTATGGAATAATCGGATGGGGGGAATATATAATACTTACCTTAAACCACTTGAAACATCGCAAAAATTAATACTAAAAATAATGTTACATAAAGAAAGTACTTTCCCCTCCATGCAATTATTCCATGAGGCTGAACTGTTAGATATAAGAAAAAATTATTGTCTACAGTGCCTAAAATATGTATTTTCAAGAAAAAAACTATTCCCAAAAAATGAAAATCGTTCTAGTAACAGGATAAATAACGTACTTGAAGTACCTTTGTGTAAAACTAGGCTTGCGCAGAAAAATGCTTTTTATATTGCTCCTAAAATTTTTAATTTTCTATCTACAGAATATAAGTGTCCAAACATATTATCTTTAAACACATACAAAAATGAAATAAAAAACTGGATTAAAACCAAAGATATCAACCTTTTCCTGCTATAACTATATATTTTCCCCACTTTTCTTTCTTTGTTTTTCGATTTGTTTTCTTATCTAACTTAAAATCTTTTATTTAACTAACCTTCAACATCCATGTATTAATACAAATAAACCAATATACTGCAACTAACTGATACCAGGTATACCCACGCACTGGCCTTGCCTATGTGGGATTTTTTGTTTTATATACATTACACATAGGTTGTTCAGATGTATTTATAATTTAATGTTAAAAAAAAAATGTTTATAATCATTGTACCTTATTTTTGTGAATGTATGTTTCAAAAAATGAATTAATAAATAAATAAATAAATAAAGTGTTAGTAAATATCTAGTACGCATGAGAAGTATTTTATTTATTTTTGTTTTAAATTATGAAGTATATGTCATTAAAAAAAATCATAATTTTAGAGGCAACTTAGAAAATTATTTGCGGGTTTATTGTATTTAAAAATATATATCATATTTGCTGTGTAAATCTGATTACGTAAATAAAAATACAAGAACAAAACATTGATGATAAATTACTATGTTTTGCAAATACAAATGTCCCCAATGTCAATGTAAATTAATAAAAAAATAAATTAAAAAAAAACGTTTTTTCGGGTCGATATTTTAAATTATGTGCGGCAAATTTGTGTTCCAACGTAAATTGGTCGTTTTTAATTTAATTTAAAGTCCACCATTATGGTTATTTTATTTTCAAAGCAGACTGGGTAAAACTTTTTTTTAATCACCGTTAGCCCCCAAATAAGGTGCCTCTAAAATCGCGAAAAATCAATTCCTTTAATGGCCTGTATTTCATAATGTAAAACAAAAATAAATAAATTACTTCTAATCCGTACTAGATATTTACTATACTTTTTGATGAAAAAAAAAATTATTAGGTTTAGGTGAGTATTTTGGCCTCAAATCCAAAATTAAGATTTTACACAAAAACGGCGCTAAACGAATCATCCAATTATTATTAAATTAGTATGAAATGGGCCGCGCAGCCGTTCCTCTAAAGTAAAAATTAGCTTAGTTCGTAAACTTGTGAAGATATATATATATATATATATATATATATATATATAGATGTGTATGCATATGCGTAAATATACGAGTATATAAACAAATTAATTCCCTGAAAAAAAACTCAGTTTTTTACTGCCACTAACTATTACAGAAGTATACTCACGCACTGGCCTTGCCTGTGTGGGATTTTATGCTATATATATAAATATACAATACTAATAAATTTATACGCATGTATTCAAATATATATACATAATTGATAATAAAGAAATATATATTTATATAAATAAATGTTTATAAGCTTTGAACTCATGTTTACATAGTATCAAAATATTTATCAAAAAAAATGTCCTTAATTCAACCCGTAAACGATTCTAGCGCTGAGATAATGCGTAATAATGAAACATACAAGCAAAGAAACATATCTACATACACACACGAAATTTATATATTAGATTAACATTTCACCGAGAATGAATGTTCACATTTCCATGGCACGTTTGTGAGTAAGGGTGGGAGGGTAATTAGGTGCAAGTATCTATGGGGAAGGGGGGCATGGCAGATTAAGGGCCCGGGATTAAAGGGGTGTGTCTGTCATGGTGACTGTCCATCGCAAGATATAAACGTCACAAGGAAAGTCTTTCATATTCATTATAAACATCATATTCCATCCCCTTTATTATTTCTGCGAATTACGGACATTTCTATACATTATCTCCATATAAGAGGCCCTAAGAAAATAATTTACCTCAGGTCGGCGTTGAGGGTTTTTTTAAGGAAAGGAAGGAGAGGAAGTTCTGGGAAGATAAAGGTAAGGGGTGGGTAAGGTCAAAGGCTCTCCCTCAACCGACCTCTCCCGATCCGGCCCGCCAAGCAGTCGGTGGAGAGACGCATCTGCCGCCGAGACTTGAAAAGCATTACCAAAAGAACCCGGGCACTCCTGATAAGTCATCAAACGTAGCGAACCACTCGGGGTGACCTATGGCAAAGAGGTGTCGGTTATCCAATGAATGGTTCTCGGGGCGGTGGTACTCAAATCAGTCTCACAAATTGCATAAAATGTACCGTACATAATGAAGTGAGTACCTACGTTAAATAAGCACATGACCGACATGACTCACGACTTCGGGATATTTATATGAGAAAACGTGAAAAGCATTAAAACAATTTTTCATTTGTAAGCAATGTTTTATATTTGGTGTAGGCCAGCCGATTTAAAAAAGAAAAATATTTTTTGGGAAAACGAGTATATAAATATTCTGTACCGTGCACCACTTACTTATCATCGGCCCTGAAGGGTTTCTTTGTGGGAAAAGAAAACTGATCCACTGCATTAAAGTGTAGTGGAATTATTTTAAAATACGAATGAAATCATAAAAATATGTAAGGTTTGATTATCTAACAAACTTGCTGTTTTTGTTTTATATAATCCAGCAACCCGCTTTGTGCATATCGCTTCTTTGCATGCGAATTTGAAAACAATCTGATATCGTTAAGTTATTTTATAGGTAATATAAATTGATTTGATCTCTAACTGTTTTGGTTCTGACAACATCATATCATAACGGACAACTACTGTACGTGTTATAGAATATAAACCACAAGAAAACGAATGAACAAAGCGTTCCGTTACGTTAACATAATATACCTACAGGTTATGTATGTTTATACACATTGAACCAAAAAAATTGCCTCAGTTCATTTACAGTCACTTGCATTATACTGGAATTAAATGTATCATAAGATAACTGCACTTTGCGTACAAATTGTATTAGCCTGAGTTCATTTACAGTCACTTGTGAAAATGTGTGATCAATAGGGAAATTAACCCTACTACGAAGTAGGTACTCGAAGCTATGGCATAAAAGATGCTTGGCTTCCTTTGCAGAACTTAAATAGATTTCAAGTCTTTAGATTGTGTGAGAATGGTCTACACTTCATTAGTTAGATGCCAAGTGGAGTATAATTCACCCATTTGGTCCCCTTTGTATAAAGTACACTCTAACAATATAGAACGGGTTCAGCACAAATTTCTTAGGTATATAAATTTTAAACTCAAAAAGTGTGATGAATCAATTGCATCGGATTACGCTGTCTGACAGTAGAGTTATGCCAGACCTAGTTGTATTATATAGAATCTTTAACAGCCCTGCCATCCTCACCACTATTAAATTAAATGTACCGACCAGGAACAAAAGACAAACTGTTACATTTTTCTGCAACAGAGGTTTGGAGGTGTTGTTGATGTATTTGCTGACTCCATTTATATAGTAAAGCGTCATCTATACCAGCACTTTGATCCCGGATAGTGTAGCGTTAACGATTTGTGTCATAATATTATTTTTGTTTTCTTAGAATACTATGTCACTGTTAAAGGTTAGAAAAAGATCGTTCATTACTTTATGGTTTAGAATCCCCATGTTGTACGAGTACTTGTAATTTGTGATAGATTTTTATATTATGTTCTAAAATCCACGTAAAAGCCCAGATGGGCGTAAAACCAAATAAAAAAATAAAATTAAAAATTCTATGCATTAATTCTATTAAATTAATTCGTTTGTTTTTATGTTTTTCAATTTGAGTACAATCTTAACATACATCACAACGTAATAAGCGCGGATTTGGGAAACTTCCGCATTCGGGAGATTTATGTTTCACCAGGAAACAAAGGGATTAGATTGATTAGGGTTCGGTCAAGAGTCCATATTACCTTTAACCAGTCATCAAACACTGCCACGGAAACCCCACGCAACCAACCGACCGACCACCTCGCTTCAATAACCGTTTCTATCTTCCTTTCATCGTTCTCAAGTAGTATCGAGGTGGATTAAAGTATAGTCATTTAGATTTAGACTGAAAAAACCACCAGGGAAAGTAGGACGGAGGAAGGAAGGCAGTGGGAGTAAAGATGATGACAGCACGAAATCAGAACATGAAAATAGAGAGATCATTACAGACCGAGCGAAACGTCAGGTCTACAATGGTGAAGAGTTTGGAATTAACAGCCCAGTGATGGTATCTCCTGGAGGATGAGAAGCAAGACAAAAGCATGTCGACATTATTTCAACAATCTCCACACTGAATGCGGCACACCTAACAACGGATGACCTTTTCTTAGAAAACGTAATCGAATGGAATCCTTGGATAATCTAAAGATAACCAAAGTCATAACACCAAACTCGGATGTGCAAGAATCTCTAAAAATGTGGACATTTGAGGATGTATGGTTATTTCATTAGTTCGAAACATGGAAGCATCATAGTCCTCTGGAATTTCAACTGGTCTAATGTGGTCGTATGATTGTTTTCTTATTCACCGGCGGTCACGGCTTGGTTGGAAGTTGGCAAGTTCATTTCCTTGCGCAGAAGGCACGCGCCTTGAATATTAACCGGTACCTACATAGTTGTTCTCATTTCTAGTTCGGAATAGTAATCTTGGCAGCGACATTCAGCGAATAACTCACTGGCAGGATGGCGTATGCGTGGCTCGATGCTGGACATTCGCATTCAAGGTAGCATGTAATATTGTAACGTAAACGTAACGATTTCAAAATATTCATTTTTCAAAGATACGGATCGTGTTCATTACCTCTGTTGTTCTAATCGAAGGGAAATAAAAACACATTTTACGTAAATTGTTACTTTTTGCAACACTGGTAATAAATTACCATTCACGTAAATTTATGTAGGTAAACATTATATTTCATTAGGATAAGCGATCCCTGAAAAACTTCCTACAAAAATATTTTGGCTATTACCATATTCAGGAAGATAAATCAATTTGGTTTTTTGTTACGATAGGATGGTCCGAAGGTATCTGTATAGGTAACTTTGAATTTATACAATTTCCACAAACCGTAAATATTTATTTGTACACAATAATAAGATTTTACTGAAAATTGACTTAATTATGGTAATATAGGTAAACGAGCTGTTAAGTGAATTTCCAACGCTGTTTTAATAAATTATCTGTGTTACTATATATTATATTTATTTGCCGTTTTGGTGCGTACCCATTCTCACGATAATATGACTGAGTGCAGTAAATGATATCCTCGAATCGTACACAAATATTATATGTCTAATCTGGAATGAACAGCCGCATGACTTAAGAATGATCAAAGACTCGACACAATTTAAAACTAAACTTAAAACTCATCTTTTCAGACAATTATATCCATAAATTGAAGAAATGCACACGTAAATTGCTTATAGAATAAGTTTTAAAAAATTACGCATCGGTGCGCAAATGCGTCCACAGCCCGCAACACTATAAATAACTAAATGTGTAATTATTTTTTTTAAATGTTAATATCTATTAAAAAGTTCTTACCCTTTTTAAGGTCATTTTATAAATATTCTCCAGTTCAAAAACTTGTAAACATTTCAAACAAATACTAACTCTTCTTGTGCCACCAATCTTCTAATAAATGTAACCTCAAGAGAAAAGGAGGATAAAATAGCAAATGTAAAAATCTTATCATCTCTATGCTTACATTTTCTAATAAAACTGTGTTCATCTGAAGCGACCTGCCAGCTGCAGGTAAGTATGTTTTTCTGAATCTGCACATAATTAGATAGAGAATAGGGAGTAATATTTGTACAGCGCTCTTGAGGCGATTTTTCACAAAAACGGCGCTATACAAGACAAACAAGTATTATTATTATTATTATCAGCATCATCGTCATCGTCATCAAGACTCGGCATGATCGACTGAGCTAAAAACTTCAAGCGGGTTAAAGAGGCGCTATTCTGGGTGCCGTGCTACACCAGGGCGGAGAACATACTCGTATATACATATTTTAGAAGGATATAACATATAGTATTGTTCTATCGGTCAGATTTTTCAGACCAAGATAGCCAGAAAATCGACTTACGCGCCCTATCCATTCGAAACACCCTAAGGTTCGTTTTCGCTCAAAAGTGACCGAGTCATGCCTATTCAGGGGGGAATCAACCTTCCGCTTATAGACTTTCAAAGAACGCAAGGTTCAGAATCCGTCAAATCCGTCGGAATGTACCATAGATTGTATGCAAGTACAAGTTTTAAAAGGAACCTATCGGGATAGTATGAAAAAATTGCTTTGAAGGAATAATAATATTTAAAATAAACGAATTTCTTGAAATAAATTACCAATTTTACACGGCGCATTTATTAGTACCTACCCGATTTATATTGTAGTACTCATTTGAGATATAAAAGGATCACATAATTCGGTGAACGTAAAAAAATCATTAAAAATGGATTTATTGAAAGAAAAACAAGATTTTTTTCTCCGAGTTTGTTTTAAATTTATATAGCGCTGTTTTTTTACTTTCACCTCGAACTTGGTAGTTAGTTTCTAGGCCTTTTTTTGCGAGATATGGCTCATGCTTTTAAGGGAAAATATTATGCAAAACACATTTATTGAAAAAAAATTACTAGGGGTGGGGTAGTGGTTGGGGTATTAATAGGGGTAGGACCAGGGGTAGGAGTAGCATCCACCTACGCAACCTGATTTGCACAATTAAAAAATTGACAGCAAACTCCTAGGCCCCATTTGTAGAGATAAAGCAAACATTGAAAGTTTTTTCTTTTTATTATGGGTAGGGGTAGGGTAGGGGTAGGGGGAGGGTAGGTGTGGGGGTTGGAGTAGGAGTAGCAGTAGAGTAGGAGAAGGAGTAGGAGTAGGGGTAGGGGTAGGAGTAGGAGGGTGAGTAGAAATATTTTTCCTAAATTTCATTTTTAAAAATATTTATAACACGTACATTCCTTGCTTCATCCACATTACAACATATTGTAAATACATACAAACCAATTGCAGGACTGCAATAGGCAAAACCTAGTCTTTTAAATTGTACAATGTTCGGCTGTAAAATGTCGATATGAGGGGCAAGGTCATTCAACTGACGATCAATCTTCCGAGAGGCATTTCCAACAGTAGATTAGTTCCGCTTCTCGGAATAATGTGGCCACGAGCTCTCATCAAATCATCGGGAGCAAATAAAGTTTCGTAATTTCCGGATTGCTGATGTGACCGCTTAACAGGTTAGATGCCATTTTTATCAACAAGGCATACCAAAGGATTCCAGAAAGGAAGGATTTAACAGAATCCATAAAAACACCTACACATAGTTACACATTTTTATAATACTTAATATGAACTAAACTAAATGAACTAATTTGACTGTCTTAAATGGGATTTGTTCCTAGTTGGGCAGTCAAAAAATTTCTTAAATGTTTTTGTTAAATGTGTATTTCAAATAAATAAATAAATATTATTATTAGTATTAGTATGATTATTATTATTATTATTGTTATTGTTATTATCATTATTATTATTATTATTGCTATTATTATTATTATCACTATGATTATTATTATTATACGATAGTATATTAGCTGATGGGTACCCGGGTTTATTTTATTTTTTTATAAAATCATGAAGTTGTGAATTCTTGCTTGTCGTTTGGGTGCCATAATTGATTTGACAGCGAAAGTTATGCTTTGTGACGACTATTACTATATCGGAACAAAAAACAAAGAAATATTCATTTGAAAATTTTATTTCATTCCGAACTTTTTTTTTTATATATCTAAATGATTAAGCAGGTTGAACTTGTGTTTTCCATTTTGAAAAAAATCTGCCCACACAAACCATCTTCTTTCTAATATGTAATCTGTGGCTAACCAGAGTAGTATATCTATGGGCCAACCCTAATATAACATGGCGGGTTCAATGTTTTTCATACTAATTTTAAAACTTTGTAGCAACAGTTTTACAAAATGCATTTCATTCAAACTACTCTCTAAACTTTCCCGGCACTAATAAGAATAAACTGTGCTATTTTCAGCGAAACAGGTTGAGAAATTTCCGAGAAAATCGACGACAGACAGACAAACACTCATTTTAATATATAGAGATTGTATTGATTGTATTTAATTTGTAGAACTGAATTTTCACTAAATTTTTTTATAATAACTATCATTATCGAAAAAAAAAACATTGTTTCAATTGAATAATGACAGATATTATTATACTTTAACATAAAATAAAATATATTGTACGTTTTTCAAATATTTTATATCCTATAAAAACACTAAGTTGTATTCCTTGCTTCTAATCCAAGTTTGCAGACCTTTCTATTTAATTTAAAGTACCAAGCACAACTTTTCTCTAGATCTTTCTAGCTTTGTAAAGCACCTTAGAGGTGACATTTAATATTTTAATGTGTTGAAATTAGCTAGCATTATTATTAAATAGCATTAGTAATTCATTAAATTATTATAAAGGTTGATAAATATAAACACTTTTGATAAAGACTTTTGATCTTATTTGCATTTTTTTGAATAATTAATTGTATTATTGACTCACTTTCTTTGTTGCACCTCAATCAGTTGAAATTCCATGGCGTAGACTCAAACGATGAATTGCTTTTCCACAATAAACATTACTAATTATGGGTACCGTTCTTCACTGTACAGAATGTTGAGATTTGTTAACTCAAGCCAGGGCCTTGAAATTTTTGGTACCAGTTTGAATGATTTTTGTAGAGCTTTATGAAATTAGAACTCAAAGATTATCATTTAGAATGCCTAAATCACGGACTCTACTAAAACTATGTTCGGGCTTTGACTTGAATGTCCTCTCAGATGTATATTTTTGTCCTCTTTTCGTCATTGCCTCATTCGTGTATCATGTATGTGCTGTTCTTGTTATGTATTT
>JAHDVE020001812.1:105323-205042 GCA_022606495.2 Halesus radiatus | reverse complement strand
CAAGCAATTTATATACCTTCCAGAAGAAATAAAAATGTCTAGGTATATTTAAAAAGGAATTGATCTTTACTTAACAAAGTAATTAAAATTGTAATGCATCTATTTAAATAATCATTGTAATTAAATAAGTGAAAATGCAATTTTCTTTTTTCAGGAATTAAAAAAGAAAAAATATGTTGTATCCAAATAATAAAACCAGATTTTTCCTTTATATTCAAACTTTTGTATCTCAAAATGTTGTTTTTAGTGTTGGTGACTTGCCTGTAAAGAATGTGAGGATATAATAAAAGGAAGTATTATCTGCATGCAGATGTTATTATATGCCCATGTTACCCCTCCCCCAGACCTGCCACCATTCACCAAGGGCGCCTGGATGTATAGTAGTCCCAAAGAGATCAATATGCATCATCATCTTGTCTTTGGTTTCTATTGAAGCCACATAAGAAAATTTTTATGCAGGACAATTGACAACACATGTACAACCCCTGGCTGTAAGTACTGTAGCAATACGCAGATATTGACGCATTTATCCTACATAAAATACTGCAACCCCACGGCAATTGTTTTCATACTTTAGCAATCACATAAAAAAAATGAAATGTTTTTACATATCTGTAAGTTATACCGTAAAAACTGTATCCTTCGCTACGATTTACAACCAAATTGAAAAACACCAAGTTATTTTTATTATGGTCACATTTAAAGAAGCTTTGCAGAGTGATATTTGATCAACTTAAATTCTGTAGAGTTCAAATTCAGCAAACCATTACTGACAATTTCCATTCCTTCTCCAGTTCTTGCAGAGCTTCAAAGATATGGTTGAGAAATCACCATTTTTTCTTGCGAAATGTTATTTTGCTCTTTCATTTATCTTACACCACAAGAAAAATTTTACTGTCTCCTGGACAAAGCATCGGTAAAATGCAAGGTCATATTGCTGCTCTCTGACGGTCCGGTGAGGAATTAACATTTCACTCGCTACTGGAGACACTGCGCAGAAAAGTACCACAATGGACTGCATTGCAAACCGTTACCATATTTTATCAATCTTGACTTTTCTGCGCAGTGTCTGCAGTAACGAGTGAAATGTTCATTCCTCACCGGACCATCAGAGAGCAGCCTTACTCAGGAAAAGCATGGTATTATTCAGAAGTAGGAACAGTCAATTTCAAAAAGAAAACCAGTAAATATAGTTTAGTTATTTTTATTATTAAAATCTTATGCAGTTAAAACGCAGCACCCTCCAGCCTTCTTGATCTTCCTCTCGGCAGTCTTTGAGAAGAACTTGGCCTTGACGATGACGGGCTGGTTTGGGAGGACTCCCTTTCCGAGGAGCTTGTAGTAACCCTGAGAAAATTAAACAGTCTTTATTAGAATCAATGCACAGAAGTGAGAAAATAACTACATATTGACTAACAATACAATAAATCAGAAAAGAACGAATCAACATCTTATTGTGCATTTGTACGATGCTTTCCGACCGCCCGTTCAAAATTCATCATTTTAGGTTAACTTCGTAATTTGTTACTTCAAATAATCACAAAAGTTGATTGACAAATAATTAAATGAACCAAACTTTCATAATAATAAATCGATTATTTTTAGTGCCATTTTCGTGAGAAAATCACCTCAAAGGCGCTTTACAACATAATTTATCTAACCTTTACCTTATCACTTAGACATATCTAATAGTTTACATATTAGATTAATTACTAATGGCTTACAGCTAAGATTTATAACTAGAAAATACTTAATTCAGACTTGTAATTAGTGACTTACATCTAAGACTTAAATAGATAGCGACTTACAAGAAATATTTATCTATTATTGCACTTCACAATAGCTAAGAAGGTCTCCTAACACAACAATTCATAACACGTAGAGTGAAGAAGCTTGATCAAATCTAAATAAAAATTTAAAAAAAAAACTAATGTTGCAAATTCAGTCTAGAATATTAACACTCGAGAAAAATTGATCAAGGTTACTTACAGATTTAACAATGTTGATAACTGGTGCCTTGCCGGATGGGTCTTTCTTGTACTTGGTCCTGGTCTCTTCGCTAACTAAAGACCATAACCTGTCAAGGTTGAGGACTGGGCAGAACTCCTGGTTCTTCTTGACGTGGTAATTCCTCATACCAACCTGGAATGGAAAAATGATCAGGAAACGGCTTCAAACTACACATTTCGAAAATTGAGCGAAATTGGAATCAGAGAAGAACAATCGACATTAATTGAAGCATTTGTACAGTGCCTTCCGACCGCCCGTTCGATAAATCATCATTAAAACAAACTGGGTAAACGAAATTGTCATTAAATCCTCGCTTTAACGAAAATGTTGCAATTACCTTTCCGAAGTATCCGGGATGATACTTGTCGAAGTTAATCCTGTGGTGGTGCATGCCTCCGGCATTACCGCGACCTCCGGGATGCTTACGGTGTTTGCCTAAAAACAAAAACATTGTTAACGATAGCTAAAAAAACACAATAAGTAATACCAGGTAGTATTTGATAGTTTTGGGTTTGTGATTCGTGACTTTTTGCCGACAGGGGAAAATGACAGCCAACTGGCGCTTCGCTCAGAGTCGAAACATAACCAAAAAAAAATGACAATTGGTGTTAAAGTAACAAATAGTGGATGAAAACTTACCGATACGGCCATGACCGTGACTGACGTGTCCCCTCAACTTCCTGGTCTTCTTTTTAGCGGTCGACTAAAAGAAACAAACATTACGTTAGTATTAGAAAAAACACTTCCATGCGCATGTTTGTCAAAAACTTTGGATTTTCCGAAGGAGAATCCGAAAGAAATTCACAGGTAGAGAAAACTTCGCGTTCATTGGCAATTCAGAATACTATTTCACGATTGAAAATGCTGAAGGATTATCGAAATATAACTAGATTTTGGATAACACCGAAACCGCACGTCAACTCACCATTTTAACAGGAATACGAAGAACGAACTGGGTTGCCAAACAACAAAACTTGATCGTCTTGTCTATGGCTTTGTTTATTTATTTTTATGGCTGTTAATATAATGGAAAGTACTTACCTTTCAGCGATCCATGTATGATCCTGTGAAAAATGTTGAGATTCGTAAAGAATGCAAGGCTGATGTATGCGTAATGATTAAGAAAGGGACGCTTAGATGGTTCGGGCATGTAGTGCGAATGAACGAAGAAAGGAGTGTAAGGAAAATATATGACGCGAATGGGAATGGAAGAAGAAACCGGGGACGCCCGAAGAAGACATGGCACGATCAAGTGAATCAAATACTTGAGTCGGGCCATGTCAGAAGTCGGAATAATAGAAGAGAATGTATGAGACGATTTATGAATGTAAATGAAGCAAGAAGTGTATGCCAAGATCGAGTTGTTTGGCGGTCCGTCCTCTCTGCATACCCCTGGGGAGAACGGCGTGATGGTTAGTTAGTTAGTTACTGAGAACAAAATATTGCTTATGTAAAATTACCATATATAATTTATTTTATTTAAATTACGGTTAAGAACTACTTTTTTACTACTATTTAATAAAATATCAACATATTTATAACTTTATTAATATGTAATTTTTATTATTTTATTTTCGTGTTTTAATCTTTCCACTTTTATTTATAATCCTCTTGCTCTTTACCTTTTGAACACACGAAAATAACAGGGATAACTGAATGATCCAATTGCATTTGACGAGGGCGAGGTCGGAAACTACATGTCCAATAATATATCAATAGATGTTTTAATTTATCGACCAGCATCTTGATTGTGATCTATCACCTGTGCGAACGGGTCACTTGCTTTCCTTTCTTATTGACATCATAAAGAGAACAAAAATGCTACAATGTAACTTAAAACTTATTGTCGTCGTGTATTTTTGTTCGGGATAAAATAGCTGTTTTGTATTTGAGTTTTCTGGCTAGAATACACTCCTATGTGGGTGATGAGTGATGAGGCAAAAAAACTTTATTTTTATAAAATTGAACCGATACTGATTTTTTATTTAAATATAGCAACACTGTAGAACCCTTGAAATTTGATTTGACGTTTGACTTTGACTTAAACAATAAATAATGAAAACGGTATAACACGTAAACCTCCTTGGAGTTGTAAAATAAAACGCAATTAATTGATACATTTCTGTGATTTTAAGCCCAAAACTCATAACTTTTTAAAAAGAAAAGTACTTTTAGATTCATAAAAAAAAAAATGGTAAAATTCAACAATTCCATTTCAATTTCTTTTCTCATTTTTCTTTAAAGCCAAACTAAGAACCTAATAACCTATTTTAAATATAATACAGTATATTAATGACATATAAAATAGGTGATTTGGTTTTTAGTTTGGGATTACAGTGAAAAAACGAAAAACTAATCAAAATTTTCATACAAAAACTTGAAACTTTACTAAGCTTTAAATTAATTTATACGCATTATTTAGCATTTTTGCGTATTCCAATTTTTTTTTCTAATTTTTAGTAATTTGAAACGAAGTATTATTTTTAAAAATATATATTAAATTTTTTTTTAAAATATATATTTAAAAAAAGCATTGTTTGCGGAATTGTTGAATTTTACCAAAAATATTAGCATATGCGGAAATACATAATAATGCACTTCATTTTTTACTTTCTTTACATAAAAAAAGTGTAAATATTTAAGGAGAATTGACACCTTCTAATGTTATTAGTATGATATGACATTTGTCAGAAGTGGCAATTCACAACTGCATTAAAAGGATATTTAAAATCTAGGTTGTTAGGTCTTTTATGAAAGAAAAAACCCTGACTAAGAACCTGTTCTTTTATTTCCGCATAAACAAATATTTATTTTGATCATTCATATTCAATCGAAGTTTGTTGTTCTTCATAAATATTATTTTATAGATTTAAAAAAAAATTTTTCATTGATATTCCTTAAAAACATCCGATTAATAGTCTTGACCTGAATCTTGGAGTTATAACTATGTCACTGATAAATTAATAAAGGTTCCACCCCTCGGAGGGCGAATAAAAATATCAACTACTGGTATATTATTCAAATATTTTATTCAACTTCAACATATTTTATACATTAAATCTTACCAGTCTTATAAATACAATTATAATAAAATTAAAAAAAAAAAAAAACATTTTATATACAAACATCACAGCACGAGTATTGATTGACAAGGCAAGGCTTACTTAACATGTATTATTAAATTTGTACATTTTTTGTAAATTTCCTAAGATCAGTAAAATAATACTGAATGTATCACTAGAATTTAATAAATGTAAGCTTTGTAATGAGACAAAAACAGCAATTGGGATTGTCATAATTTGAGCACTCTTCGCACGGTATAGATCTTCAGTGGTGGTGATGATCACAGCAGGTAGCAGGCTCTTCTGCTTTTGGTTGTTTTTCAGTTTGTTCCTGTAACAAAAACATATATTTTTATTAATCAATTACTCCACCTACAGCCAAGTTAAGGAAGGTTTTTGATATTTGTCTGTCATTACAAACATTTTGCTTTACGGCTAAACGAAACGTAATACGCGATTACAGATGGTGCTAATTTAAATATTTTATAAAAAACACTTCACATGTAATGCTTTTAAATATTGAAATGAATTGCTTGTTGGCGGGAAAAATGCAATATCATTATTATTGTAAAACTAACATACAGTATTTTTATAAGTTTTTTGAAGGACTTGAGTTTTAAACTTATAATAACAATTTATTCCATTTTACATTCCGTATGTACAGCCGCCAACAAACAATTCATTTCATAAAAGCATTACGTGCTAAAACTGATTTGTTTTCTAAAATATTTTAAATTAGCGCCACCTGTGAACGCTTATCGTTTTTCGTTTAACCTTAACAAATGGCACATTTACGCTGTGACAGGTGGTGATCATTCCTCTGCTTGGGTAGGTTAAAGAAACAATGCTCTGAAACGACAGAATAACCTATGAACTAGGCAATCAACATTACATGATTATTTTCAGGCAAATAAAGCAATAGCTTACAAAATTATGTATTAAAGAATAAGCTTACTTAATAATTATGGTTTGAAACTATGATTGAGTCATTACTGCTGATGCATAGAATCGGGATAGACTCTTGGGTGGTTTAGTGAAGGGTCTGACACAATCAGGGTACATTTCAACAATCCCAACTAACATTGAGCGGTCAGGGGCTGAGTTGGCTAATGCATTGAGTTACCACCCAGGTGTCGTGAGTTCAATTCTTTAGCTGGCTAAGTCCTCCTCCACAACACAAGCAATATTTCAGCTTAGTGTGATGGTAGGAGATTTTTAAATATTGTCAGGTTATTTAATAATAATAATTCATATTTTCCTGCTATTGTACAACAATACTTTAAGTTATGATTTGATTAATTAAGCGATAATCACTCACCAAACACAAGAACCTTGTTTCTTTATGGTGAGGAATAGCTATAATATATTTTTGTTACACTATATGAATCATGTCTTATTTTTATATACTCTCTGTAAAAAAAATTATTATATTAAATAAAAAAATAAATAAATAAATACTTGGATGATTTTTGTAGCGCCGTTTTTGTGAAAAATCACCTCAATTTGTATCCAAGGAATGTTTAAAAAACAATCTTGGATGTGCAAATTGGTAACTTTGCATGAGAACTGTTTAAAGATGCCATAAAATATTTTACCATAGAAATAAATAGCATTTTATGTAATATAACAAAACAATGCTTGCTGTCAAAAACAGTAAAAACACAGATATAAACATTAAAATCTTCAAATGCAAATTTATTAATTTGCTCATCAAATATTTTTTCAATGGGACATTTGATTTTATTTTTCAAAGAATCTTACTTTTCCATCAGTTGTGATGATCTCTACTGCTTCATGGGTTGATATAGAATCAGGTTTCGCACAACAATGTTTCTTTATGCATCCTTTGCCTTTGCACATCATAAAGCATACATTTCCTTCCGTATTCAATAGAGTAGGATTTGCAGATGTAAATTCTGGTTGAATGGTAACTTGGGTAATTCCTTGCTCCAAAAGAAATTCAGTAACATCATCGCACTGCTTAGCATAATCCTGAAAAAATAAAATACATAGCTATTTTGTAATTTCTAAGATTTACTTAAAGTATGTACAGCCAAGTTTATTTTTAACAACATTGATGGTGCCGGTAAATTATGTTGTAATAAGCGGAACAAAATTTACAAATAAATGTTGAGAAATAATCTCTTATTGGCAAAATGTACACATAATAGTAAAGGTAATGGTGAGTCTATCGCCAGGTGGTAATTTCTTCCAACCAACCAAGAGAATATTGTTTTATAACATAAACAAAGTTAGAAAAGAGGATTAAGTAAAATATATCGCCGTTTATCATGAGCATACAGCGAAAATTTTTAGTTTTATTTATTTTACTTTAGTTATTTGTACATTAAAGTTTACAAAATAACTAATTATAACTTACATACTATTGAAAACTATTACATATAATTAATGATAACTTATATACTATTGAAAACTATTACATATAATTAATGATAACTTATATACTATTACATAATATTGGATTTTTTCTTGCTTAACCTAACTTATTGGTGTAATTTTGATTGGGACCGGCAGTGCATTACAACATTTTATCCGTTTGTAAAATATACTGTTTTGTGTATTGGATTTGTTCTTTTTCGGTAGTCTGATTTCCTTACATGTCCTTGCATTATGTCTGGGAATGTCCATGTTGTAAATAATATTGTAGGAAAAATATTTTGGCAACAAGTCGTTTCTTATTTCATGTATAAAAATCATTGCGTTCAATGTCAGCATCTGTTTCACTGTTCGCCAATTTATCATTGTAGCTACTTTCGAATATCTATTTTGCCTAAGTATTATTCGCAAGTCAAAGTCATTGTTTTTTGGCAGATTGAGATTGAGGATTTTTGGATGGATCCAGGCTCATAGTTTCAAAAGTTAGGATATTTTGTTTTGTATATGTAAAAAATATTCTGACTTGCGAAGCTGTGTGTTTGTATCTATGCAAAGGACTTCAGCTTAGTCTGTCAACGGACAGGGACCTTGACTTGGCCAGTTTTCACTGTACGCTCAAGTAAATATATTATATTATACATACTTAGTAAAGGATTAAGTGCTTACCAGTGGATTGACAAAGACAATGTGAATGGTAGAAAACACTTTTGAAGAGGTTAGTTGCCATACGTGAAAATCATGGATATTGACAATATCGGGAAATGCCTCCAAAAGTTCTTTATTTAAGGCTTCGATATTCATCGTGTCCGGTATTGTCTGAAGCAGGATGAGACCAGATTCTTTCACTAAAAAGATGAAAAATGCATGTTATTAAAAATCTATCAAACAGTCTTTGACATTATAAGTACCTATGTAGGAGAATTTAAGTGGCAGTCTGACAATACAGAGTAGGTAATTGAATGAAGGAATATTATGCACTACAGTCAGTACAGTGATGAAGTGTAGATAAGGCAAGATGTAATTATTGTCAGATGATCGGCACTGGGATACTTACTGTATGGATATGTCAAGCACAGGAGGACTATTGCAGAAATAATGGCCAAGGCTGGATCTATGTATTTGGCGTACTGAATGTCGATAGAATATACTATAACGGCGCAGAGGATCACAAAAAGACAACCTGGAATCATACAATAAGTATTCATTTAAAAACATAACAACATTTAAAATTTTGCATAGGGATATATGTTGTGTCCGGAGAATAGTGGTACAAGCGGGAAACTGCTAAATCTACATCACATTTGGAGTCGATTTTTTATTACGACTTTTAGTTATTGAGTAATTGGAGTCCAAAGTTGGAATCTTTTGTGGGCAAATTCTAAATATTTGATTGCTATGGAGTTACTATCAGCTGCTTATTGTCTTTTAAAAAGAGCTGAAGCGGAAACCCAGCTCCAATATTTTTTTTAACCGTTTGCTTTAGTTGCTGAAAAAAAGTTTAAAAAAAATGTATATTATACCAAATGCTCAGATAGAAAAAAAGACATAAAAAATACTCTAAAAATTTACTTTTTCATTATCATTGAAATTTTCTATTCTAAAGTCAAATAACATGTTTAAAACGCAATGCTGTATGCAAGCAATGCATCGGTGTGTACTGTGTTTGACTGAACTTTACTTGTCACACTTAACCTTGTTACACACAAGGAATATTATCAAAGTATGTGTGGGGGAGGCTACGCTCTTCATACAATTTCATACAGTCACCCCAGACATATTATATTACCCGTCTGTGATGACTGTGTGGGATTGGATGGTGAGTGATATCACGAGATAGGCCATGCCCACATATTATATTCCTCGTGTTTAACGTGTATTATATTCTCCTTGCAGCACACGTTAGGATTAGTAATTTTGAAATTTTTAGAATTTATTTATAGTTTAAAAAAGTGTAGGTAACTACTAACTTATGATGTCCCTCATGGCTTCCAGTAGCCCCTGTCTCTGGCGAGGTTGCGGGGGTGGCAGGGCTGATCTTCTGGATCGAGAGAGCCTCCGCTGCCCTTGTCGGACTGACGCTGCAGTCACCACACTCTCGAGGACTACGTCTCCGCTGGCCGTCACGTGAAGAAAACTTCCCTGGTGGTATGTGTAACCTAAAAAAGAAAGGAAAGAAAACATTAAGTTCAATGTTAAAATGGAGACGAAAGGTATGCTGCGCTAAAGTTGCCGACTTAGTTTTACAGAACTCACGAACACAGAGAACCTTGTGCTGCATAGTAGCCATTTTATTCACAAACCGACTCTAGCTGTCATTTGCGTAACTATGAGTGAACTAGCAGTGGGATCCGAAATTATCAGACCTCCTCTTTCAACTGCTATGTAGATCATTCACATATAACGTGTAATTCAGGAAATATAGTGGTATGAAATTGAGTCCATCGTTTTGAATAAACCTGTATTACTATGGTTCATAAAATGTCCACCTATAATGTCTTTGTCTAATGGTGAATAACTGCATAAAAATGCATAAAACTGCATTAAAATAAATAAATAACTTTTGAAACTTACCGCCAATCAAAAGGTAGCAGAACCCATTGAGTAGCAGTCCAATGGCCCCAATAATCAGCACCACCACCGGGTTATGCATGGCGTCCATGTGGCTGATGTGTACCATGGTCTGCAGTGCCTCCAGCACCACGGAGAAGCAGAGGGAGAAGAAGAACACGCAGACCACAAGCATCATCACTACTTCTATGCGAGTCCATCCGAAGGTGTTGCGCAATCTCTTCTCATCGTCACTCTTATTGAGGGGGCGTTCATCTTTGTTGGGCTACAAATAATAAGGATTAACACAAATTTTGTTGATATAGGCATACTGCTGATAGATCCATTGTTAATTCTCCCTATTTCTCATGAATAACGCATGAAACAGAAATAGAGGTTATAAAGGATCTGTCAAGGGCAGGAGTATAATATTGCGGAGTAATTACTAGGACTAGGTAACTCCGAATCAGCGTTTTCGAGTTAGACACAAAAAAACCATGCCACTATTTCCTCATCCATGTATGTGACGTCCACAGAGTTTTTAATCGGGGTAGGCAGTAGACAGAACAGCTAATTAATTTATATTAAAGAAATTTAACAAAGATGTGATAAGTTTTCGCTAAGAATTACTAAGTTAATGGCTTTAGCCGATGTCAGTTAGGTTTACCTATCCAAATAACCATATTTTTTAGACCAAACAGTTGCATGACATAAAGCCAACATATGATAATTATTTCAATAGTAAAGTTGTACTAATTAATAGGGCTACCAACAGATGGCACTGGTTGCTATATTGTGATTTGTACCGAAAGGCACGGCCTTTTTAGACACTAACACAAACGAGTTGTTCCTAGAATGAGCATTGGGCACACATGTACATTTTTTGTATTGAATGAAGATAATATTTGAATATGCCATGTGCGTCCATTTAGCATACTATATTATGCAGTTCCCGCCTTTGATACTTTTTAGAAGACGGCGCTGGCAATTCTTAGTTAATACTTCGAGCGTATTTTTATTATTAAGTGTAAATTGGTAGATCTTGTAATAATTTTATAAATTTTAGTATTATTTCTAATTTATGCGACTAAGGTAGGGTAGGTAGTGCGTATATGGACAGCACCCCCCGGTGGCATACATGGGTGAGGTATTAAGGTTATGGTTTTGTGTGCAACTCGAAAACGCTGATTTCAGAGTTACCTAGTTGTAGTAATTAACCCTCGACATGTTACAGTGAAACTCTCGTATAAAGTTTTCCAAGGGAACGGAAAAAAACTTATTTTGTGGTTTTGCATTTCAGTCTTCAAAGGACCGAAAAAACAAAACTTCTTAAGCTAGAAAACTTCTTCCGTGGAAATTTTATAAGAGTGTATATAGAACACATTTCAATCTATGTAAATATTGTCGGGCCCTTTTGTTGCGCATCATGTAATAGTCACATTACCCGGGTTAGTGGGACTATGACAACCATTTCAAAAGAATGTTGTGAAATATAAGGAAATGGAAGGAGAAGGAGAGACGTTGGAAATAATCTAGCTATACAGATCTAGTTCTAGATCCAGTTCTAAACATGGCTAAAAATATAAATTAGTTCTAGCAACATTTCAACCTGAATGATTGTTTCTCGCAGGGTGATACTGACAGTATCTCCAACTCAAGAATTGCAAATATAGTGAATATCAAAGTAAATTACATTTAATATGAAAAATATTTGCAATTAGCCGGTTTCAAACTTGCTACCTCTGGACTCATAACTAATCTCTGGCATGAAGATCTTTAATAATCGTTGGAGAAAAATGTTAATAAAGTAAGTATTTTAGTTAGCTAAATGATTGAGAACCCCTTACAGCGCAATAAAATATAAACTCAAGTGGTAGCTCGACCCCTTAAAATAACAAGGTTCCATCTGACACGGCATTTATTTATTTAATTTCATCAAATTTAAATATGACAACAAAACATTAGACACTCATCTCCCTAGGACAGGCCTGTGTTGAGATGAGCGGCTTTACAATTTAATAATGATCAGTAAATACTAATAAGTAAATAATAATACATGAATAAAGAGTGGTAAATATTAATAAGTAAATGATAGTAAATTAATAAGTAAATAATAGTAAATATTAATAAGTAAATAATAGTAAATATTAATAAGTAAATATTAGTAGTAGATATACAATAAAAATTAAAATTTAGATTATAATTGTTAAATAATAATAATAGGTAAATAATAATAATAAGTAAATATTAATAAGCATATAATAATACACATTAAATATTAAGTAAATATTAATAGGTATATAATAATAAGTACATAATAATGATAAAAATAGGTAAATAATATTTAAATAAAAATAAAAATAGGTAAATAATAATAAGTAGATAAAAAATAATAATAAGTAGATAAAAAATAAAATTATGTAAATAGTATTAAGTAAATAATAAAATGTAGGTAAAAAAATATAATATTATAAGTAAATAGTAATAAGTAGTAATCAGGAAGTAATAAGAAGTAAATAGTAGTAAGTAAGTAATAATAAGTAGATAATAATGATAATATCGAGCGTATATAATGTTTCAACATTGATTACAACATAAGGGATAACATGGATAAAGCGAAATAAAGTAGCCTTCTCTAGAGCCCATTATCGCATGAGATTGCTGTGTCAGATGGAACCCTGTTATTCCAAGGGATCACAACTGTCAAATTTTAATTTACGACTGCTCCTACTGTAGATAATATTGTTCTACTACATAAAATTTTAAAATACATAAAAAAAATTACGATATAAAAATCACAAACAGATATTATTATATAGACTGAATCAACACAAGCAGAAACCTAAGCCCTATGAGCGGCTGTTGGGGCTTTGATCATTGTCATCATCAAAAAGGAGAGAATATATTATTTCTGCAATTTGCAAATGCAACCATACAATATGCTACCTCTTGAGCACCTGTTTGATATTCTGTAGACAGAAGCATAGGATAAAGGAGAATTAATAAAATAGATTTGTAAGTAGGTATTTACCTCATTTTCGTTAATTACTTCGGTGCTTCCCTCAATCGCCTTGGTCTGGGGTTTCGTCGCTTGGGGTGGCATTTGTGATTCATACTGAAAAAAAAAAAAATATATTTTGAATTACACTAATAGCAACAAAAAATGATTTATTTAGCTATAGGCATTGATGTATAAAGGATTGTGCAATTTTTTTTTCTAAATTATAATGAAAATGGTAGGTAATGCCAAAATTACATTTAAAAAAGAAACAGTACTTAATTATTTTTTTTAATAGTTACTGTACCAGACGTAATCTGGTACACCAGCGAACTGAAGAAGCCGACTGATCCCAATCTACGGAGCGAGGCTTGGAGGGGGAGGTAGCTCTCCTACCGTTCCTTTTGCAAGGAGGAACGGTACTGACGACAACGACTTTTGTTAATCTTGTTCGAGGCAGTTGCTTATTGGGTCCAGTCCGAGGCAGTAGTCCGATGGAGGTAAGCAATGGTCAGAGTGAAACAAGGCGAGTGGTTCAGAAGTCAGAGCGGGCGGCGGGCAGAGATGAGTACTTGTCTGGCTGGCGGTCGAATGCTAACTGCCGCAAACTGGCGTTTGCAGGCTATTTATGCGGTCCACCAAGCGCGGACCGCCGGTGCCGTGTAGATGCCCGACAAGTCGGTCTCCCTCCCACCAACTGTCCCGCTCCAACGCTTTTATTCAGTCATTTCAGTTTGAGCGGTCTGGTGCGAACAAGCTCGCCAGACCGCCCGTTACATATATTAACAGACAACGATAATTTAATAATAAGTGTGCAGCTTCAAATATTCCGGGAGACGTGACGTCCGATACAGTTACTGTCATTTCATAAACATATTTTTCTAAATAATCTCTCATTAACGCAGATAGGTACACATAGTAATAAAACTGATGAATACAGTAAAGAAACGCAATTGAAAGGGTGCAAAACATTTTAGGGACACTTTCTTCAATCTTGCAATGAATAAAAATGTTTTATAATGGAACGTGATGACATGATTTTGAAAAATAATTATTGATTAAACCCTGTTGGACATTAATTTTACCCTTTCATTAAGCCCCCAGGTATCCAAAATTTCGGTTCCCCTCACAAAAATGATCTTGTTTTACGACTTTATTTTCATCGACAAAAAATTTTAAAACTAATTTTACTCATAGAGGTAGTATGATTTTACTACACAAAACTAAACCACAATAAATCAATTTGTAATGTCATTGCAATAAATATAAATGTTATGAAACAAAAATAACAAAAGGGAACTCGATTGCACCATACCTTTTTAAATTTTTTTTTTATTGTACGATTGTGATTCTGATCAATAATATTTTACATTTCATTGCCGACAACCCGGGCGTTTATTGCCATATAATTTTAATCGGCATTTAATTGGCATATCAAATGATTGGAAACATTCGACACTCCAATATTTTCTGGATAATTATAAATGAATTTTAATGGTTGGTGACTGGTGACTGATGAAGGAAAGGTAAACAATTTATCACATAGTTTATTCAGAATTTGTTCACAAACTGAAACACAAAAATCATCAGTGTTTTTTTTTATTTTTTTTTATTTTACGGATTCTTTCGTAATCCTCTAACTAGCTGGGGCTTATACAAATACCCCTCATGTGTTCTGGCTAACTAGTACTCCGGCACTTTGGCCTTATTACTATCACCATCTGATGGTTTATTTAAATTGACTGAATTTATTAGTTACATTTCATGACTTTTAGGGAAAAGATCTTAACTGGATAAAAAACCCTAAACAAAACTGGGAAAGGCAAACATTTGGTTCTGAACTATTTACTGTTGTTTACTTTTAATTTTACTGAAGTTAAATATTTCATTATTTCAATACTTTACATTTCAGGTACTTCAATACTTTACATTTCATTGTATTTCATCTATTTCATTTTTTCCGGTGTTAGTCCTCTTCTTTTTTGGTGAGTCGTCGTCTTCTATTTTCCTAGTCCGGGTGTGCGGGATTGCGCCGGACCCAAGCCGGTGGTGGCCGCACGCGGGTGTCCGTGTGGATGGTAACCGGGTGGACACCCGCGCTGGGGGTGTCCGTATTGGTGACGGTGGTGCCCATATCGGTGGTGTCCGCGCGTGGGTCGGGGCCGGGGGGCGCGTCGAGATCGGGGGGCGCGTCGGAGTCCGTGTCGTCTTCGGTGTCGGAGTCCTCGTAGAGCTCCAGAATAATGTGTTTCGGCATCCTGTGCTTGTAGCGGAACGGGAGATCGTCAGGTGAATTATATGCGCCCAGCTCTTTCACAAGTGGATTTTCGGGATTTAGGGTGTTGTAAAATCTCGTCGTCAGTTTGTGAGAGTATTCTTCGAGTGTGGGAATTTCCTGTTGTTCGTGTAGGATCTTGAGGTTTGTGTACATAGGTGTATTGTACGTAATCTTTATACATTTGTTCTGAAGAGTTTGAATTTTCTTGTATGTAGATTTGGATATGTTACTCCACACTGGAATTTTGAATTTGAACTTTGAACCATAGATACACCACTCTCATTCGAATTCCAAAGGGGGCTTGTGTGAATCTGACGTCTACGGCATGTGTTTTATGTAGGTACCTATGTTGGGAAAGTTAGTACGTTTCATCTAAATATTATAGCTTGGCATTAAAAAGCGGGAATTTAATGAAGTGGAATTTTTTATTTTTTTTATTTTGTGGCACCACCCAGCTACACAATTTGTCTTTGAAATTTATTCTACACATTCAAATTTTTTCACATTCGAATTTTGAATCCAAAACGGATCATTTCTTAACAAATGGACTGCAATCTTAGGAGCACAGACGTCAGGTGGGAATGCTGTCCTTGTTCTACCGATATTTTAATGGAAGATGCTCTGAGAACCTAGCGTCATTAATCACTTCGGTACCGGTGCATAGTCGGGAAACACGCCAAACGCGCGCCCAATATTTGCACACGGTTGACATTTGACACATGAGAAAGGGTCGCTTCTACGATTCGGTCTTGTGTTCAACAGCTCGGCTGTGGAATAATCTGCCGGCCTCTGTGTTTCCTCCATCCTACAACATGGGTTTCTTCAAGACCCAAGTTCACTCCTTCCTATCCTCTAAAAGACCCTCTACACAACATCCCCAAAGATGATATAGGCCTTGAGGGAAATTATTTCCCTCAGAGCCTCCTGTGTGGAGTTAGTGTAAAAAAAACAACATATCTCGATTAATTGATTATTTGAGGATTTTGATACACATATTTCGAACCCTCCTACGTAAAGTATCATAACTTAAAAATCGGAAATTTACAGAAAAGTGGTTTAAAGTGACAGATGTTCGGTTTTTTTTATTGTTTTGCACCAAATTTGGGACCTTTATTGTCAATTACATCCCAAACTTGGTGCAAAAAGCTCAACTTACCCCAAGTTTCTTCTATCTCTTTAAACCACTCTCCTGTAAAGTTCCGATTTTGAATTTACGATACTTTAAGTAGGAGGGGTTGATTTCAGAAATACAAATAAATTGCTATTCCATGTAATTATCTTCCTTGCAAAGAATAATAAAAACAGTTTAAATATAAAATTGTCTTAGAATATGATGTAGAATTGTCTCCTTTCAGAAAGTACCACTAATTTCTGAAGACCGTTTGGTTAAACTAAAAAATATCCATTTGGACCATTGTGTTTTTTTTAGCTCTCTTTAATTTTCCCATTATCCATCTTGGTATTGTGTTTTAAAACGTTTTAAAAGATCGCAGCGCCCTAATTTTTTTATCTACTTTTAAATGTCAGACTATACTATTAGTTTCTTTCATATGATAATTTTATTTATTTTTTTGAAACAATTTTAGACAGCACGGTCGTAATTTTCTACAAAGATCAAGTCAATACTTTTTTAATCCGTTGTCGTAGGACTCATGAAAGGAACGAAATCAACAGACAGGTGCTTATTTGGCTAAGGGCCGGTATTTCAGTTCCTTTTGAAGAGATATTTACGTCCGTCAAGTTACTCTCTGGTAGAAACTCTGACAAGTATAGTGAAATAACGGCCCTCAGTGGAGTAACCGCTATTGAATATATGTTATTATGGATATAAAAAAAAGAAGTAGAAACAAATTATTTCGTTAGTTTCTCTTTTGACCGACATGCAGAACGTATACGAGTAAGTATTGGGTTCGTAATTACTCATCAACAGATGGTAGGTTCCACAAATAAAATATAAAAAAATATTAGCCATAGTAGGTATCTGTAGTTGCCAGAAAAAATATGATTAAAAAGATAATTTTGATGAAGAAATATAAAAGCGATATTCTTTGTTACTATGCAGTTCTGAATAGTTTTCGATCGTTGTTAAACCATTTTTAAGAGGGCATTAATCTGTCACATATTATATTATATTTCAGGCCTCATTTCACACGGGTAGGTAAAGCCTACATCACACGTGTATGGCTTATCAAATATATAATATGCACTTGAAGCTTTAGCACAAATTGATTACTTTTGGTTCTTGAAAGTTTAATACGTTTCCTTATCAGAACTAACTATTCAATATAACAGAGGCAGCCAAGCAGGTAATATTGTTGCTATCAAGATTAGGTACAGAAAAGAATCATGGGTAACTAGTTAAATTTAATGAATTGGAACGTGTCCACACCAAATAATAACACCCGAACCACGTCACCTACGTGCAATAATAATATCATTGTGTATTGTGTACAAAGCATTAATTTTTTTACACGTGTAGGAAATAAATTAATATTTTTGATACCATATTCTGCAACCTTGATTTCAAAATCAAAGCGATACGCACTCCATATTATTTGGCTATACATTGAAATAATTTCATTATTACTTGGTACTGTTTGTTACTCGACAAAGGGAAATGAGTATGTATGTACTTAGTTTATATTGTGCGCAGATTTTTTCGTTTTATGGAAAGATTTGAAAAATTTGTTTTAATCTTCAAAGAATGAATAATAATTAATGTTGAGGTTAGAAAACTCGTAATGTATTTATGGTAGGTACTTATGTAAACATAATAATATAATGGTGTCTACGGTAGTACCTATCTAATCATTGGTGTTATAATATATTTACTCAACTTATTTATTTATTTACTTAATATTTTCATTTATATTTGGTGTGTAATGATTTCGTCGCCCACAACACAAACAGGCGTATCTAGAAACTTCCAAGAGAGTCAAATTTGCAGGATTCTTATGCATTTTATTACATGTTTAACTAATGAGGTTATATTTACGCATTTTTTTACCCAATTAGTGAAACATGTAATAAAATGGATAAGAATGAGGCAAACAAAACAGTTTTTTGGTTCTCCTGGAACGTTCCTAAATATGAGATACGCCTGTTTGTTTTGTGGGCGACGATTTGTTTATAATTAGGTAAGCACTTATATAATTAATAATAAATTATGCATCCAGATGTCGCATCATTTCCGGAAGTTTTTTTGCTTTGTCCTCTTGTATGAACAATATCCAATAAAATCTTCCTTTTCCGACACACTTTTATGCGATCGAATAAGTAGGTGTTTGATGAAAAATAACCGAGGAAGCGTTATATACATTTTTAAAAAAAAATTTAAGATGAATATACAAGCCAAAAATATTGTTCAAAGCTGTGTGTCTTATGTCACCACAAATACAGGTAATAGGCATAAAATTCGCTCGGCAAGCGGAGTCTAGAAATGTTTGCTGTAAGCGCAAAAAGCGGTTTTTATTTATTTTGTGAAGATTTTTGTAAGAAAGAAAAAAAGTTAATCAAGGGAATCTTTCACAAATAATCTTAGCCATAAAGCAGTATTTTTGAAACTTGTTTCTTAAATGCGTTAATAAATTTCTAATGAATTTTTTTTAATAGTTTACGATTATACTTTTTATAACGTAGTTAACAATTTTATTTTAAATCTTATCAAGGAAATTTCTAGGAAAAGGTTCAATTTATCCAGAGCATATTTTTTTAGGTTTTCATCATGTAAACCGATTCGTAGTATAGATTAATCGAAATAGTGATTGTACTAATAGCTTCGACTTAAGGAAATATCGCAAATGAGTCCCAACTGTTCGGAGCCAGTGGGACTATGACATCTTCAATTGGGAAATGTGGTAAGGCTAAAGGGAGTGGGATAGGTTCGTTTCTATTTGCGGTTGATGATTGCTTTTACACCGTCTACTAGATTAATAATGATCTGACATTAAAAAGTAGTCAAAAACTGAGGGCGCTGCGATCTTTTAAAATGTTTTAAATGGAAACACAAAGATGGCTCATAGGAAAAACAAAGTAAGTTTAAAAATACAATGATCTAACTGGAATATGTTTTACTTTAACCAAACGGTGTTAAATTATTGGTACTTCCGAAAGGAATGATTCCGAAAGGTGATTTAAACTTTTTGTTATTTAACGCCGTGTAATGGCGATTTTCTCGTATTTCTGGAAATTTGTGTATCGAAATAACCATGAATTAGATGTTAAATAAATAAATTTAAAAAAAATCAAATTCACAGATCAAAAAGAGGGTAAAAAAATCGAGTTATGTTTTTTCGCTTTGTTTTTTTTTTTAAAGAACTGTCTCACTCGAAAAAATCAACACGAGGAACAAAGTGAGTAGCTTTTATGTCTGAAATTTCTTAATAAACGCAACTGGTTTCAGCTCGCAACGTCAATTCCAATGTGAGCAACTGAGCTTTGAAATATAGGTACATATAATTATTTAAAAAAATAAGAGTTTTGGTATATTCAATCGTTTAATAAGAAAATGTCTAGCAAAGCCGGGTAGTAACTACAAGTTGGTATATTATATTCTATGAATATTTTCAAGTTATTTTATGAGACCCTCAAAATACTGAAATGTGGATATTTTTCGTCCAAAGATTATAAGTATTATATTAAACAAATAGGTACTAACTTTTAAAGAAAAGAACTGTAATTCAAACACCATGAGCATGAGTCATGTAAAATAAAAATTTCGGAGATGTCAAAGGGGGCGACGCAAATCTTTACAGTCGACTTGGAGTACTAAATTAGGTGAGATATATATTTTTTCTCATCGTCCATCTGTATTCTCTAATCAAACGTTGTTTTTAAATCGCATATTCGGAGTCATGCTCCTAATAATTATTGTGATAACATCGCAACAATGAATTTAATAACATGATTAATAAGGCACATAATGTTATCGCTGTCGTTATAGATTAATATGTAAGTACCTAGTGCATACTTATCTTTTGTAAATGGTAACAATGATATTGATGAGATAAGCACAACAAATCAAAGACTTAGGATGCTCTCTGACGGTCCGGTGAGGAATGAACATTTCACTCGTTACTGCAGACACTGCACAGAAAAGTCAAGTTTGCTAAAGTAAGGTAACGGTTTGCAACACAGTCCATTGTGGGACTTTTCTGCGCAGTGTCTCCAGTAGCGAGTGAAATGTTCATTCCTCACCGGACCGTCAGAGAGCAGCCTTACCAAGAATATAGATACTATAACCAGTGGCGTGCATTGCTCTATGGTCAAAGTAGGCTCTGTAGATTTTCAAGTTCGGGTATGAAATCGTCTCCCCAACAGCAAAAGGACACTTTTTGATTTTGACGTTTTGAAGTTATGAATGCAGTGTGCTTCGTCATTTGTTAATTTATATGAAAACTGTATTTAAATCTTTAAGAAATATGTCACATGAGGTCTAAACTTCATTTCAGAATAATGAAAAGAACGTGTACATGATTTTTTTCACTTCGAAAAGAGTTAAAATCCATTGTGATGAAAAGTCAATTTTTGGACAAGTGCCTTTTTGCCTTTAAGGTGACGAAATGTGCATTGAATATTTGAAAATTATCTATAATTTAATAATAAATTTTAAGTGTTTATTTTTAATTTTTTTATTTAGAAATTGCTCTGAAATTCGATTTTTGCACGTTATTTCGAGGCCGACCCCATGGGTGTTATGGATTACCCCCGGCAGGGTTCGCCCCAGAGGTTCAGCCTCGGGATCTAGAGATCTTAAATATGGCCCTGCTCAGAGTATCCGCTACCCTGGAAAGAGGTAAAAATATGCTATTGAATATTTGTTCAAATTTTAACGAAAATATTAAATGATGAAAGATGAACAATGATTTTGTGGCGTCATTATAATACAAAAAATAAGAATAATTTTGATTAAACCATTGTTTTTAATATATATCTACATGTTTCAGAAGCAAAGTTCCCTCATCAATATACTAAATATACTAAATCAATATAAACAATATACTAAAAATAATGACAAATATAGACAAATAAACAAATAAGCAAATAGACAAATTACAAATATAAAAAAATAAATTATAATTATATTAAAAATTTGATTTTAAGACAGCTATTTAAAAAAAAATTCTGTTATTAATAATATTGAATTGATTTTTTTTTTATCAATAATGACGTTCAAACTTAAATACCAGTATATTTCGTTTTTTTCTAAAGTTAGTTTACATGGTTAAAATAATTTTAAAGTTTCAAATTTTCAAAGGCCGCCAAAACGCTCCAAATTTATGGCCGGTCGGTTTTGATCAGTTTTGAGGTTGGAATGTCAAGTGTCGAAACGAGTTGAGCTTTACCGTATATAATTGAATATTCTATTCATGGTAAACCATAACTTAACATAACAAATAAAATGATCTACCTTTTTAGAAACTTTAACTCAAAAAATAATAATAGTATTGACATAATATTAATCATAATATCACTACTGATAATCGGTTTGATCATGAATACCCCAATTTCTTTCATGAATAATACTAATTATAGAGCTTAAAGTCACCCAAATTAAGTTAAAATTTCACCAAAACTAAAAAAATACACGTTTAAAACACAAAACAAAATCGAAAGATAAAATATTTCATACTAATCCAAAAACAAAATGTTCACGTGACGTCAGATGTTCCAAATGCAACGGTACCAATATAACAGGGTGTCTTCATGAGCTGATTTTTTATTCACTTTTAAATAACGATTTATAAATTCTACGTATAATTATAATACATAATGAAAGTTATATATTCAGAATCGGCGTTTGCTGATCTATATGAATACATATTTTTAAAGCGATTATATTTTTCATTGGAATTCCTTATTGTAAACCAGTTGTATTGGTATGTAAATTAAAAAAAAAAACATATGCATATATGTATTGAAAACAGTTGTATTAAACAAAGTTATTCATATTTGTTATAGAAATATTAAAATATGTTTATATAAACGCATGGGAAAACAAATTTATTTAGTCAGATTATTACTGGAAGCTTGCGGCTCTGCCACGGAGATCGTCAAGTTTTAGGACTTTTTAACAGTCATGCATTTTATGCATAACCAATAGATGGGTACTGTATCGGTAGGTACTAAGGTATGAACCTAGACAGGACCAATTCAATATGGAACGCGCCCCTGAGAGCTCCGTCGCAACCTTTATTTCTGTAAGCGGTTTTATTATTAGCATTATATTATGAATTTCGTTTTTGACCTCAAGCATTATGTAGACATGATATAACATACAAAGGTTCTGAACGCGTAGATATTTGAGAGGACAAACATAATAAAGGTAGGCATCCTAGTAAAGCCATGCCGCCGATTGCTCCGTTGTGACCTCTGATTCATTTTCATAAGCGAAGCATGTAACAACTACAGAGGTTATAACGGAGTCTTTAGTAGGGCACCTATACTACGTTCGTCCTCCCGAATAACATGCAGAGCCATTCTAGGTTATGTCTTCAAATTGCTAAGGTCATACAAACGAAATTCGTATGCTAATAGTAAACGATTATTGAAGACTATCATTCTTATCAACGCCTTGGATTTCCAAAATCCGTGGCTTGCCAAAAAATAGGATGTTAATTCTTGATCAGGGGTGTAATAATCATTTCTGGGCAATGGATCACGGAATAAGGGAAAAAATCGCCAGAAAAAGCAAACCCCGTAAGCAGGCGGCTCCCTCATGGGTCGGTAAGGAATCGACATAGGACATGGGCCCGGTATTTCAATATTTTTAGTAATGGAATCAGTCGGCTTATCTTGTCAGGGCTCCTACCAGAGAGTAACTTAAGAATAACGAGCTTAAAGAGCAATTTAAATTCCGGGCCATAAACTGGGTGCAGCAAAAATGCGAGTAATGTTCCGCATGTCTCGCTGCATGGACTCGCACACGGATCTGCAGATGATGTCAGTATATTTACTGTCGGTACCGCTCGTTTCCGTAACTTACAGATCTATTTATCTTTGTACCTACATACCCAACGTGGGCATGTCGATACAGCCACCCACAAACCTAGAGTTTTAACTTCGTTTGTACTCTGCACATCATTTTCGATAGTATTTTGGTGTTCAGAGTCATGTAGATTTTCTTATTCTATCTCAATATTATTTTGTCGTACTTGTCTAATTCATATTGCTACATTAATACTGTTATCTGAATTGGGTATAACATTCACCTGCTTCACAGATATATTTTATAAAAGCTAAGGTTTAGTTGAAATTATAAAATAAATAACACACTTTCGTAACTGTTCAAATAGTCCCCAATTCTTGGAATAATACACAAAGATGAAAAATTCAGCCAGTCAACGACATCTTTCTAATTGCATCGGTTTACAGATTGAAATACTTACCCCTGCAGGCGACTAAAAGGGGAACTAATGGGAATCAATATAATATGTTTTATGTCTACAGTAGCGACACCCCAACTGCATTGATAAGTTTCTAAATTTGTACGGCACAGTTAAACCTAACAGAGATTAAAATTATAATTTTGTCAATCAAACGATGAATCCAACATGACAAAAACTCACATAGTTATCAATTTTAAATCCTGAATATAGGTCAATAAATCAAGTTGGGCAATTAATTTAACCTAAATTGTATAATCCGCAAGATAATACGATTTCCCAAAGCGACGCGACGCCTCTTCAACATCCAAAATTGTTTCCACATTTACATAATGCATTGTACCACTTACCCAAGGCATTTGGCATATAAATTATGGTGGAAATATTACGTGTGTGGGAATTGGGACGCAATATTCGGCAGACTTAATTAAGATTCTAGTCTCGAGTAAGGAATAGACTCGTGGTTTGTTGCAGTTCAAGGTCCACATTATATCATTGGACAGACAAGTAGCAGAATTAATACGTGATAGTATTGGTTGTGGGTTCAAAATCTAAATAAGTTCAAAATAGTAAATAACATAAAAACGATTAAGTTATAAATAGTTCAAAATAATTTCTGACTTAGTTAAAAATAGAAATCAGTTGTTGTTTTAGTCCAATAAAACTGGCTGGGTATGGCATCCCTTCCGAGTCTCGGTTTAGCCGTAAAATAGACAATAAATTAGATAATTAGGTAAATAAAAAAGTATGGTTATGGCATTTCTGTACTCGTGCTTATTTATATTGCTAAATATCCTTCTGCTCAAATAAGACAGTACTTATGATTTTGAAGAACAGATTCCAGAGGCATCATATAGTCTGCTGGAACAAAATGTTTGTTAGTTTATATTTATCTCTTTTTTATAGCCACAATCCATGCTCATCACTTGGAAACCATGTCCAGACGTTCTCGAGGAAGCACAAGGGCGCAATACAACATTAAGGCATTTTACTTTTAAAAACTGCATACGAATAAACAACGATTGACAACTGGCATGACTCCCAATTACACTAGCGCCATCTGCTGATTTGAGCTTTCCAGATTACCTTCCACTATACTCTAACTGTACTATAAGCAGAAAATGTGTCTGTGTATCCCACAAAAATCACTAGAACAGCATTGGCGGCATAGAATTTTCACATTTTTTTCTGTCTGAAATCCAATGCAAAGATTTATCGCTCGCAGCATCATTTTAGTCACGAGCTACCGATCTCTGAAAATATTAATTCAACTGTTAAAAAAACGAAATAATATTTTTATTTGTTCCATAGTTCAGTTGTTTTAATAGAGAAAAAATGTTGAAATTCGGGCGAAGCTGTGGGGTATAACAATAGTTCGAAATAAAGATCACCTAAACATTTTATTGCGAATTCATAAAATCCAATAAATCTATGCCCACGTTAATCTGGTGACCCAGATTTTTTTACTTCTGTCGCAAGGTTGAACTAGTATAGAAAATACATAATATTATTTTACTACAGTTAGATAAATAACAAGGTACAACAGTCTGTCAACAAAATCTAGAAATTTTATAAAATAGAATTAAAATGTTGATTACTATGGCAACACCAAGTACCTAACACCGATTACAGAACAAAAAATACAGTAGATACGAATGTGAGATTACTTCTGAATCTAGGTTGGCTGAACGGGAAAAGTGACATAAAAATCATTTTTTCTTAATGCTTTTATTTCTTTTTGAATGCTGAAAGTATGCGCTTCCTCGGCGCAGTTTTTGTAAAAAAATAACATCCAATAAATGTCATTTATTGGACGTTATTTTATGTGTATACGTATTTGTTATATTATTATCTCGCTAAGTGTTGAAAAATAACAAATTCGAATACTATATTTTCTTAGATGTAGAAACGTCTCCTTTTAGGAATTACCAGTAATTCTGAACAACGTTTGATATTGATGTGAAAAATATTCGCTTGAACCATCGTGCTTTTTTTTAAGTTACATTATTTTTCCTTTCAATCATCTTGGTGTTGCCATTTAAAATCATTTAATTTATAATAATTTATTAATACCATTTAATTTATAATAAATTATTAAAAGCATTTAATTTATAATAATTTATTAAAACGATTTAATTTTTAATAATTTATTAAAACAAAACAAAAAATTCCGTGTGATAGGCTGAAATCGGTCAGGTTATAAAATAAAAGTGAGAAAAACTTTTTAAAATTATTATAATGGAATTCTACCATGAATTATCAGTTTCAAAAATAGAAATATTGCGTTTATGCCCCTTTTTCCGAATAAACTGTACAATGTTATTTGAGTTTATTAACGCGTATTGCAAAATATATAATTTCTATGAGCAATGTGGTAACTAGTTTTTAATAATAAAAATATATAAAATGTTCTAGATTAATTTATTAAATATTTCATAGAAAAAAAATAATAGCTTTATATTATTGATAACATAGAAAATTAAGTTATCCAATGTTTTACCGATTGTAAATAAGTACCTACCTAATACATAAAATAATTTAACGATAAATTATATTACATTGGATGTGCATAATATTGCAATAATTTGTAATTGTATGCAGTAAATTATGAATTGGTAACGAATCAGTGCCTATTAATCGTCCGTTAATTAATAATTAATTACCCGTCTCAGAACAGACATCGTCTAGTGAGATGGGTAAAGTACATGCAAATGTTTAAATTTTATGTCAATAAACTCCCGGGTTGCCGGCAATGAATGAGTTAATAATATTATTTCTGACGAATCAGTACCCATTGATAATATTATTTCTCGTGGTTAAACTTATCTGTTATCTGCATGTACTTATGTGTCAATCAACACCTCGTGTGCAAAAGTTAAGCCAAGAACAGTGTAGTTACTCGTATATGTCAATAGGCCCTTTATAACTTATTGATAAGGCATTGCATTTATTAATTAAATTACATTTCTACGTGTATCTAAAGTGGCTTCCACACGAGCAGGCGGCCCAATACTAAACAAGCTATGGCGTCGAAAGGTTCGACCATCCGGTCGTCCTTTCCTAAAGTTGGTAGGCTTGACCCTAGAAAAGGACGACCGCCATGGCTTTTTTTAGTATCGTCGCAAGGCTTATAAAATTTGTGCGCACTTTAATGTGTACACATCGCAAAAGGATATTTGTTTTTTGTTTATTTGTGATTCATAACTTATATTTTCGATTGAATCCTAGAATTCTCAATACTTTAAACAAAAGCAGGCCAAAATTATGCTATAACTTTTTTTTTACAAGTAAACTAAATTTTTATTGCATATTATCATTTATTATACATGGTGTTCGGTAACTCGTGGCACAAGCGGGAAATTGATGAATCTACTTCACATTTTGGAGTCGAATTTGTGGTAAAACATTTTTTGGATTGAGCTCTCGTTTTCGAGTAAATCGACTCCGAAGTTGAAATTATTTAGATCAAATTTTAAAAAAATGGTGTTACTATCAGTTGTTTATCATCTTTTAAAATGTGAAGTTTTTTTGACCATTTATTTGTAAAAAAGACGAAAAAAATGAACGTTCAGATGGAAAAAGTTATTTGCGTTCTATATATGATGTAGATTCATCAGTTTCCAGCTTGTACCACTAGTTTCCGCACACCGTGTATAATATTATGAATTTCGTATTAGTTTTAAAAAAAGGTTTTATATTTTTCCAGTAAATTGCAAAATGACTTTTAAATTTTATTAGATAAAATAAAAATAATTTCATTTTTTTTTATCCCAATTAGTATTTCAATTAGCGGAGGTCACTGTGAAAAGTAGTTTATCAAAAACGTTATAAAATTATGATCAAATATTTTAAACACAATGAACGTTTAATATCTACTAAGTAAGTATTTTTGTGCGTTTAATATCTACTAAGTAAGTATTTTTGTGCGTTTAATATCTACTAAGTATTTTTCTTCGGTAAGGTTAAATCATATAAAAATAAAACGAAATAATTAGCTATTTCGTTTTATTAATAATTAATTACCCAATCAAAAAAGAAATAAAATAAAATGATAACTTACTTAAATTAAAAGAGGCGATTGACCTTAATTCGTGATTGTAGATGTAGGCAGGTACGTACATACCTAATCGTAACCGATAAGTGATTTGATAAAAAAATGAACATCTGATAATGTATCATTTATCTCGTATTTACATACAATTTATCTCTCTATATAAAAAAAAATATTTGCCTGTCTATCCTCAATTTTCTCGAAAATTACTCTATCGGTTTCGCTGAAAATAGCAGTTTGTTTTTATTAGTGCTGGAAAGGTTTAGAGAGTAGTTTAAAAGAAATCCAATATGTAAAACTGTTACTATATGTAAAATTAGTATGAAAAACATTGAACCCGCTATGTTGTTTTGATATAGATATACCACTCTGGTTAGCCACAAATTACATATTCAAAAGAAGAATGTTTGTTTGGGTAGAATATTTCCAAAATGGAAAACACAAGTAGGTACCTACCGAAGAACTTTTTTTTTAAGATACATTTTGAAAAAAAAATAAATGTGTATCTATCTTCCACTTGTTTATTTTCGACCGGACCGGTTTCACCCTATCACGGGCATCTTCAGACTGGTACAATTAAAACAAAATCAATGATATATATAGCATCTACATACCATAGATTTGGTTTTTACTTGTACCAGTCTGAAGATACCCGTGATTGGGAAAACCGGTCCGGTCGAAAACAAATCCGTAATAAACTGATCGTCACCCAGGTCGCAACTAGCAACACTGGTTTTTAAACGACATTAGCTAAATGACTGTTGGTTTTCACACTTCACACAGGAGGCCTTGAGGTTTAGCCCACCGTAGTTAGGGATGCTGTGTGCAGTGATTATATTAAGTTATTAGTGATTTAGTTAGTAAACTAACCACGACCCTTTGAAGAGAGATGTACCATTAGTTGTTAGCCGTTATGTTCGCTCTAATTACCCGCTTCCGAGTTCCGGCCTAATAACCACAGTAACATTACAAAAACCATAAAGTATCAGAAATTATTATCAGGTATTAACTATATTTGAATTCAGTATTTTCTTTATTTTTTTCTTTGTACGGTCTAGAACCAAACACTACAAACTCGTCGTAGGTAAATCGGAGGCGTGTCATGATTTTTCCAATGGAATAATTTAATTTCCATCGTTCTTAGATTGAGAAGAGTTTAGCCATTTATTGACATGCATTCAATGTTGAATTTCTGTGTGTAGATACCTTTATGTACCTCTATAGCTATGTACGTAGTTAATAGGAATGCTAATGAATATGATCTATTCTGATAATTCTTGTTTTTGAAATTGCGATGCACTATAACAACTTCGTCGCATTTCTATAATTATACACGTGTTAAATAATAATATGTATTAAAGACACCTACACATAAATAATTCATATTGCGGCTCGTGCTTGCACTTCTATTACCGAAGTTTTTCGTATGGATTTTGAAATGGGTCGGTGTATAGGTATATTTTTTTCGTTGCGCACGTGTAATATTTTGAAATTAAATGTTATAGTAAATTTACCACAGAGACGTAATCGAAGTATATTATTGATGTCATCAATAAATGAATGCATGTCGCAATACAAGACTAGATGTCTGTTAAAAAAGCAAAGGAAATATCATACAGATTGGCACGAAACTTCACCGGAAATTCTTTACTTTATGAAAAACAGAAATTTTTCTTGTAGTTTATTTTTATTTTCTTGCTGTTATTTTTATAATATAAGGGTTATTTTGAGGATTCTTGCTAGTATAAGTAGTAAAATTATGCTATTCTTGTACTCGACGTAATTCTTTCAATCTTATGTTTTGAATTAGATGGTTCAATCCCCTGTTAGCGAAGTCCTCCATCATTCCAAAAGCAATATTTTCCCCTTATAATGATGGTAGTAGGAGGAATTACAATATTGTCAGGTTATTCATAAACTGGAAATGTTTGCTTTCTTTAAAAAAAAAAGATTCACAGGTTAAAAAACGTATACTCGTAGGTGCGTAGGTAATACATGATACAAACACGACTACTCGAAATGCGTGTCTAGTACATAATAAAACATTAACTTAAAATTACACAATATTATTGGTTATTATGATACTAAAGGATTTCATTCAAAGATTTTTACTCCTGCAATAATAAGTGATATTACCTAAGTAATAATATCCTGATATTATTAAGGACTGTTTCTGATTTGGTTTGTGCAGTGGCGTGTAGTTAATGAAGGCTGAAAAACTGTGCCTACCTTAAGAAAACGGATCGGAACTTTTTATGATGAAGTAATACGTGAGTTTAAAAAAATAGAAGGGCAATTGAATTAGAATATATATCCGTAAGCAACTTTTACTGTCATTTCTCAATCTGGCCCTTTTCAAAGCTTTAAAAAAATTATAATTTTGATGAAGTTTAAATTGAAGAACTCCAATTTAATATAAAGTTTTTTAAATTTTGATAATAACTCTTATTAAGTATTATTTAGTTTAGGAAACGGTTTATTTATAAATAAGTTCTGCTAGGTTATTATTATTACGCGTGACAGCTGTATCGCCTTCCGAAAGCGTTATCAAACTATGGTGAAGTCACTGACGATCTATTTATATTATTTCTATATAGTTACATACTTATAATGAAACTCTTAAAATTTATTTATTTTATTTTATTTTTATTTTAAAAAAGAAAGGCAAATATTCCCTTTTTATGAATAACCTGACAATATTTGAAAATCTCCTACTACCATTACAGTAAGCGGAAGATATTGTAAAATTTCCCTGCGTAGGGGATATAATAGTATATTACTTAAATATGAATAAAGGTCATTAAGAAAATATTTAATGTTTTGGAAATATAATCGAAAATACAGCAGTCTTCCCTTGGTTATGAAGCAATGCCCGCCAATGGGTAGGTGGCACCTTCCAATACCGATGAATTACGCGGTGAACAAAATGTCACATACCTAATATTATTTATCCTTCAAGCCCCATAAATCTAATTTCGACCACAGCACATTGAGTTTTATGATGAGATGATTAGCTACAGGTAATAAAAATGTTTATTTTTACAGTAATGTGTGTCGCGCCAGGTAGACGGGTACCTGAAGAGCAGCATGAGAATGTGCAGTTTGCAGTGTACCTCGCCTACTGACCGTGTTGTATGGGTTTTTGCGCAATATCTGCCGTTACTGTATATACCTATGTAAATCAAATTATTTGAAAAAGTTCATGTAGGTACCAAAGTACTTTCCTTGTTTATTATTAATGTTAAATCATGGGTTCCCAAACTTTTTCTCCCCATGAACCCCTTTGAGGTTCTAAATCTCCCAATTTTTTGTGGACTCCCCAACCCGTCTGTCCAAAACTTTGGAACAGTACTGAACAAGTGGTATTTATTCACTGCGCGATACATTGCTGTTGGAAATTTTGTAAAAACTCGCACATGAACGTGCCTGCGTGGACGAGACGAGGACGGGGCGAGAGGAACGTCGGAGCGGAATTATTTATTATTTCGAAATATTGATAGTATTATTACGCAATACGATTAATATAATGTTTTTAAATAGAAAAATATTTATTAAATATTTTATAAATTTACATAGGCTTAGCATTTATCAAAATCTAATAAGAAATATTACTTTTTATGATCGTCCTATTGTATGTTTTACAAAATATTTAAAATATGAATATGATATTTAAAGCGGAATTTTTTTTAATCCTTTCTTGTTACGTTTTTGTAAATAAACTTAATCAAAGATTTATAATCCACATTTAAAAAAAAATTAAAGTTTCATAATGTTTATTAAAAAATTAAACTACACACTGTTCTATTTTTTAAATTTATCTTATCGACATGTTAAAGAAAAACCTTGACAGCATTTTTTTAAGGATATTCAACTTTTTAAATGTTTTTGTAAAACATGCTCAAAACGGTCAGAAGTGTGTAATATTTCTGATTTTATTTTGATAAATGCTAAGCCCATGCAAATTTAAAAAAAAACGTAATAAATATTTTTAACTAACTAACTAACCATCACGCCGTTTCTCCGCAGGGGTAGGCAGAGAGGACGGACCGCCAAACAACTCGATCTTGGCATACACTTCTTGCTTCATTCACATTCATACAACGCCACATACATTCTCTTCTGTTATTCCGACTGACATGGCCCGACTCGAGTATTTGATTCACTTGATCGTGCCATGTCTTCCTCAGGCGTCCCCGGCTTCTTCTTCCATTCACATTCGCGTCATATATTCTCCTTACACTCCTTTCTTCGTTCATTCGCTCTACATGCCCAAACCATCTAAGCGTCCCTTTCTTAATCTTGCTCACTACGCTTACATCAGTCTTGCATTCTTTACGAATCTCAACATTTTTCCCTCGATCATACATGGTTTTACCACACATTCGTCTCAGAGATCTCATTTTTTCTTTTTAAAAATACCATGTTTATCGTACGGCATTATAATTATTTTGAATTTATAAATAATAACTCTCCGACGTCCCTCTCCCCGTTAAGTGCGCAGTAGACTTGTCGACCGAAACTTACTACGGCGCATACTGTGTGCGCAGTCTAAATAAACTCCGATCCGTGGAACCCCATTTGCATCTCGTGATCCCCCTTTTTTTCTCCCTGCTATGAACCCCCTGCAAACTGTATGGTCCCCCAGGGGTTCGTACGGACTACTTTGGGAACCTATGGGTTAAACGAAACGCTAAACGCGCTCAAAGATCCCGCAAAATCTAATATTTTAGAAAAAATTAACACTTTTTGCACTTAATCCTTTTAAACATTGAGATAAATTATTTGTCGGCGGTTGTATATACTGAATATGAAGTGGGATAAATTGTTATTGTACGTTTAAATCTCAAGTCCCTCGAGAAACTTATAATAATACATGATTTGTTAGTTTTACAATAATATCTTGCATTTTTATAAGTTTCTTGAAGGATTGAGCTTTAAATTTATACATTTCTCGACCGGTTTTGGTTAATTTTAACCTTCCTCAGGACCGTCAACTATACAATTTATAAGATTAAGGTCCATTCCATTTCAAAATTCATTTCCATGTAAAGTACTTTTGTTACCCACAGGGAACAAGAAGTACTTGAGGGGTTGGGAGAATAAAGAAAAATACTTTCAAATATCAGTTTGCAACCATAAAATAAGCATTCGGAAATGATAATAAAATGAACTCTTCTGCGTTGGGTACTACGGGCCAACCGATACACTTTTCAGTACACTACACCTTACAGTAGGTACCTACAACTACATTTTACTTTTTCTTTACACTACCTACCCAACAACTTATGATTTAAAATAAGGGAATAATTAATTGCAAGGGTCATTAATTAATTGCAAGCATAAAATTATCAATTTACATTTGGCAATAATAATAACATTTAACCACCTCCGTTAGGTGCAACGGGTAAATCGCTAGTTAGGAAACAATTTTGTTTACCAATTCTAAGTGCGATCATTGTCGACAAGCAAGTTCTGCCCTTGTATTATCAGTACTACATGTCCTATTTGTACTGTAGCCAGACAAAAACCTGTCTTACATAGACTGTCGTGGTGCACCCGACCAGTTCTATAGAAGATTATCGCACGTGCACGGCAGGGACGTGCCGTTCATAGTAAGCGATTATTCGCTGTTTGCTAATTGAAATCATGATAAAACCAAAAATTTAATTGTGAAAATTTATCAAAAGAAATACAAATAAAATAGATATGTACTAACCCAGTTATTGTTGGGCCCATCCTCGCATCTCCCAAGGAAGTAGCGATGAGTAATTCATGAAAGAACCGTTAATTTGTGCCGATTCATTTTGATGAGCCGTGAGCGTACGACTCCTGGTAAACCATAACACGGCACAATTGAACTGTGATCCTTTTTTTTTAAGAACTCATAATTTAAAAAAAAACTTTTATAAAATTTTTGTTTAACCTTTTAATTAGTAATTTCACTAGGACTAAGAATTGTATCGAGGTTAACTTTAGCTTATGCATATTATATAAAGAAAAGGTCTACGACGTCGACACGGCTCGAAGGATAATAATAATTTAACAATATTATTTACTTATAAAACTGATTTTAAAATTATCTCTTTAAAATATTGCACAAATCAACTCACATGTACATTTCGTACTAATATAAAGTAACATTTTATCTTAAAAATAAAAATAAAAGTGCACTGATAAGACTGCACTTGGTTCCTGCCGTGTCGGTCGGTATTTCTTCCCACAGCATTTCGTGCTGGGGAGGCAAGCGGCCCGCTTGCTTTGTAGGATACGGAAGTATCGACTACCACGACTGGCTCGACGGTCTCCACTGATTCGTCTCTGTCCACTGATTTTGCTTTGGCCAAAGTCTCCCTTTTTAATCAAATCCGAACTCTTCTTCGGGTTCCTTCGTGAACTCCGAACTATGCCCGAAAAATGGCGCCATTAAAATTAATTGTTATTACATACTCAGATACGTGAACGGCGTCTGATAATCTGGCAACATGAATGTGAAAAAATTGAATGTAAAGAACAAATTTCAAAGACAAAGTGAGTGGCTTGGTGTTGCCATAGTAATCAAAAAAATTGTTCCACTTTATTAAATTTCTACTTTTTATTGCCAAACTATAAATATAATTATGTCGTATAGACAAAACAACGGTTTGGAATGTTTAAAATACGTTTCAACTTTGTTTGACAGTCGGAGATTACTTTTCATCAAATAACTGATAGATCGTCGTGGTGAAACAACCGAGCCTCAAAAATACACCATGTAGGAAATTGATAAGCATACCGACGCGTGTAACCGAAAGCAATGTTACCACAGAACTCTCAGCGGCAGGACTAGATACAGAATCACGGAAATAATGGCAATCTCACCTTGACCGTCATGATGCAGCTGACCAGGGCTATGATGTTGCAGAGCATATGGCACAGGTCCAGGAGTAAGGTCAGCGTGTGTGTCCAGTTGTAGATGGCGAGCTGCGCGCAGAAGTGCACCACGGAGAGACCTAGCACCAGGTGCAGGGGCGCCGGCTGCAGGCGCTGGAGCCACTCTTTCATACCCATGATCACTGATTGATTGTCCTTACACTGGAAAAGAAATCACTATAATCCTAATAAGGCTACCGCTAGAAATAGCTGAAAAACTGTCTTTCACTCGGTTTACAGTAGTTAATGGTTTGTTTTCTTTGGAATGAGTTTTACTTCTAATATTATTACAACGTTATGCTAAACCACTTTTGTAAATACTTCATGTGATGTTGTCACCTGAAAAGAATAAAGTTTTTCTGATTAGTGAAGGCATTCTGTGTAGGTATTTTGTTGCAGTCGACTTGTGTTTTAGGCCCGGTTCTTTAATTCCTAGTTCGTAGTACAGCTGAAGCCACATAAAGTAAGTATAATAATAATAATTATCTGATATTTTCTAAAACAGCCAGAGGATAGCCAACTGATTACTATGCTCTCAAATTACATTAATTCTGAGGAATCTACCAACATAATCCAGGATTATCATGCCTCTGTCCCACCTTATCCCTTTGTTTATCCTAGATTTTCTCGAAAACTACTGGACCGGTTTCGCTGAAAATAGCAGTTTGTTCTTTTTGGTGCCGGGGAGGTTTAGATAGTAGTTTGAATGAAATCTAATATGTAAAACTGTTGCTATAACGTTTTAAAATTAGTATGAAAAACATTGAACCCGCCATGTTTTATTTAGGTTAGCCCATAGATATAACACTCTGGTTAGCCTCAGATTGCATATTCAGAAGAAGAAGGTTTTTTTGGGTAGAATATTTTCAAAATGGAAAACACGAGTAGGTACCTACTTAAGAACTTTATGATTTAGATATATATTGAAAAAAAACGTTTGTATTGAAATAAAATAATCAAATGAATGTTTCTTTATTTGGAAATAGTTACCTTCGCTGTCAAATAAATTAGTGTACCCGAGCAAGGCCGGGTACACATCAGCTAGTACGCTAATTAAAACGTACGAAACTAATTAAAAAAATATATATTAAAAAAAAATCAAATGCTGGGAACAGTCGATATTGACAACTTTAAGCAGTGACTTTATATTATACATAGCGATCTGTGGTCACTGCTCGAATGGCTTATGGCAAGGGTTCCTAATCTTTTTGAAGTTGGGAGCTACTTTTCATGACGATCGACTTTTAGTGAGAATCTTATAAGATGTTTTTCTTATAATGCCAGAAAAAGGGATCCCTTAGTTTAACAGATAAGCATGAATCTAGAAAAACCAATTTGTCCTACAACCAAGATATCGTTTCTTAAAAAAATATATATTTAACATAATTAGTATTTCCACTGGTATTCATCGTAATAAGGGAATACCAGTGAAAAATATTATGACTTAAAAAAATATAGATCAACAAACGCTGATCCCGAATATATACATTTCTATATATTGCCCTAATAAATTAACTATCTTCGTTGCACCCAACGAACGTAATTTAATTGTGTTATTATTTTAATATGTAAATTCATAATATTATGCTTGCAAATTGATAATTGAATTTATATTTCTTTATTATTCCCTAAATTTAAAATCATGAGTGGTTGGGTGAAGTGTACTAAAAGTATAGTGTAGTGTAGGTTTTATTACTTATTTGTGTTGGCCATTTTAAAAAATATAATTATTGCACGCATGTAGTCTAAAAACCACTTTTAAGTTCAATTACAATATATTATTAATATGTGAACTTTTCAGGCATTCCATAATATCTGTTTTTTAGCAAGTTTATTTTAGGTACCTGTGGTTTGGTTAAATTAGGTTAGGTTAGGTTAAGTCTGGTTGACTAAAATGTGCGGGTAATAATACCTAATATGTGTTATAGAAATATTAAATAGTAGGTGTCGGAATAATAAAGAAAAATTAATGCAGGTATCAATTAAGCGTAAATTTATGAATTTGTGTTTGTGTGGAATTATAATAAAACGTATTAACCTCCGTTTGGTGCAACGGGAAAAACGCTAGTTAGATAATATGAACACGAAATTTAAATTATTTCTTAAATTGTCTGAGAATTGACATAAACACTTATTGGATTGATAATTATGAGAAAATAGGCAAATTTGTTAAAAGTCAGAGTGATAAAATAAAATCTGCAAAGCAATTTGAATTAAATAATGTTCGTGATGTATCTGAATATAATCATTATTTATTATTGATTTAATAACCTCTTCGGACTAGTCGGCTGTCACCTGTTGTATAAATGCATGTTGCAACGCAGTTGAAATTTCACTTTTGCCGGGTATACCTAATATCAATGCCAAAAAGGTGAAAACAAATAATTTATGTGTACAATTTGCTAGTAATGAAGGTATTAGAAAATGTCTCATTTTTTACGATTAATTTCGCGCAGCGAGCGATAAGGTTATTAGGCAATAACATATTAAATGATGAGATTTATTTATGGGATTAGAGTATGTTAAATAAGTAAGACATTTGGAATGTGAACCTTCATATTATTATGCAAACAGTTTTCTAAGATGAAATAACTGAGGTCGAAATTACATAAGAAGACTTAGAATCACAGATTATAGTGCTTACACAATGCTTAGAATATATTAGTGGTGGGCGAAGCGGCTCGGTTTAGTGATCCGGATCACTAAATCAGCTCTCTGTAAAGACAATCCACATGAAAACTGGACGAAAAAAGTATCGTGTAAGAGCGTCTTAAGGACGCCTTTAGGAGGTCCTAGGGAGCGTGAGGAGGGCATGGTGCGGGGGGAAGCGAACCGCCGTTCAATCGAGCCGGATCGCCGAACCGGTACACTACAAAGAACTGATTTAGCGATCAAATACATAGTTTTTGTTTTACATAAATTCCACACAGGAAGCCCCAAGAAAAATGATTTCCCTCAGGCGTTTGGTATCTTTGGGCATGATGTGTGGAGGGTCTTTTAAGGAAAGGAAGCAGAGGAAGTTCTGAGAAGGAAAAAAGTATGAGGGGTGGGTGGGAATATGGAGATCAGTGCATCCAGGAGTGACGGACGTATGCATCCATCTCTCCCACTGCGTTGCAAGGAGATGATAGGTAGAGAGAGTTTGGCTGGAGAGCTCAGAGTCTCCCTCAATCGGTCTTTCAGGATCCGGCTGTCACAAAGTCGGTCGGCAGACGCATCCGTCGCTAAGACCTGAACAAATCTCGCCCATGAACCCGGGCACCCCTGCTAAGTCGCCAAACGTAGCGAACCACTTGGGGTGACCTAAGGCAAAGGTGTCGGTTATCCAATGAATGGTTCGCGGGGCGGCAGTACCCGAACCCGCCTCCCAAATTGTAGGTAGGTAGATACTACACGGTTTGTCTTGAGTTAAATATTTTTTCCTATTGAACATTTTAAAAACATTACATCTTGTATCTTTTTAAAATAACAAAGCTCTATAGCTCATGATGATAATAATGCGCCAGCTTTTTATGTGAGTTCTACACAACAATTAAACGTTTTATTATTTAACGCTTTTTGCAAGAAAGATAATTAATTACACGGAAAAACGATTTTTGTGGGATTTCTGAAATCAAAATCTAAGCCACAAATATAAAAATATAAATGAATAAATGAATAAAAAATGTGAATATAATCGAGTTATGTTGTTTTAGCTTGTTTCTTTAAAACGAACTATCAAACTCGAATGTGATTTTTTTTTAATGTAAACAATAAATTTCTAAGCAAATTTATTAGTTTGCTGTTGTCATAGTAATGAAAATGTTTAGTTCTACTTTTTTAAATTTCTAATTTTTATTGCTAAACTGTAGATACCTTACATCTCTAATCATTTTATTTTGTTTTGTGGTTTTTAGGCCCACATGGCGGAAATACGACTTTTTCTTGAACCGTGACCATAATAATATTATGTAAACTATTCCTCCGTAATCTATGACACAACACACCGCATCGATTTGTTTACATATTTTAATAAAAAAATAATACTTTCACCAGTTAATAGGCTAATAAAAAAGAAAGAAAAACCTTTATTAGAGTTATTTTGACAAACCTTTCGTTTTTCTTATTTCGTCGACATGCATTCCAATTCTAGATAAATTTATCTAGACCGTCTAATTCTGACTTGCATCATAAAATTCAGGAAAGACACGGAATTTCATTTGTTTTTTGTTGGCTAATACTGCAGTAATTTCAATTATTTAATTTAATGCATAAATGAACAAATAAAAAAATTATCGTTTTTTTTCATGTTCTCTAATAGAAATTTATTTGAATGTTTTGTCGGCCTCTGTGTTTAATTCCTTCTAAAACTTGGGTATCCTCAAAAGCCAGGTTCACTCCTTCCTGTCCTCAAAGATGACATAGGCTCTGAGGTTAATCTTTAAACAAAGATGTTTTTTAAAAAGGGGCAAAATTTTTGTATCTTTATAAAATACCTTATCGGTAATAAACCTGCAGGTTTTTGTATCTTTATAAAATACTTTATCGATAGTAAACCTGCAGGTTTTTGTATCTTTATAAAATACCTTATCGATAATAAACCTGCAGGTTTTTGTATCTTTATAAAATACTTTATCGATAATAAACCTGCAGGTTTTTGTATCTGTATAAAATACTTTATCGATAATAAACCTGCAGGTTTTTGTATCTTTATAAAATACCTTATGGATAATAAACCTGCAGGTTTTTGTATCTTTATAAAATACTTTATCGATAATAAACCTGCAGGTTTTTGTATCTTTATAAAATACTTTATCGATAATAAACCTGCAGGTTTTTGCGTGGCTCTATCGACATGCTCACAATCGCACGTGGCATCATGATATTTGCATATCTTTTTTGTTTATGCTTTCCAGGTTAATGGCACTATATTCAGCTCGCAATGTAATTTCCGCCATGAGCTATGGATATTTGAAATACCTACTAACCATCAGTGGCATGCATTGCTCTATGACCAAAGGTAGGCTGGTTAAGGGCTTTTTGTAGGTAAGTTATTCATGTTCACATTAGTTGTAAAACCGAATAAATGTTAATAACTTAAAGTTCTTTACAAAATTCATTGATAAATATGTTTTGAGAAACAATCATGTTCATTTCTTTTATGGTTCGCTTTTCATAGGGGAGACACAGTTTTTCAGCCTTCATGGATGGCACGCCACTGCTAACTATCGATAAATAGGACTATTTCAAAATTATTTATTTTAAACTCGAATGGCGAAGCTGTGTGTCCTACCTACCAAATTCGTAGATACTACAAAAAAAGTTCGTTGATATCGATTATTGATATAGTTTGTCAAACTGATAAATCGGCACACTTTTGAAAAGTGATATAAGTCATAAAAATTATTCTACAAACCTAATCTAACAGAACCTAGTTAACAATGTTTTTTTTTTCATCAATTTTTATGACTTATATCACTTTAAAAAACTGTGCCGATTTGTCCGGTTACCATAATCTACGATCTAGTGTCTTATTTGAAGAAAACGCGATAAAAAAATGTATCCATTAATGCTAAATTCGTCGCCCACAACACAAACGGGCGTATTCCGTGTTTGGCAACTTTCCAAGAGAGCCAAAAAACTGGTGTTTTGCTGAATTTTACATTTTATTACATGGTTACAATGGGGTAAAAAAAGCCTAATTAAAACATGTAACTAAATGTATAAGAATCCGGCGAAAAGAAAACAGTTTTCGGCTCTCCTGGAAAGTTGCTAAATATGAGATGCGTCTGTTTGTGTTGTGGGCGACGAATTTACTTCCGGCTGTACCAATTTACTCGGAACAAAAGAAAGATGAGCGGCGCACCGAGCACGTTGAAATGAAACAGACACGAGCAGCTAAACCACAGAGCGTGCAGCTCGAAGAATAGCAAGTAATAAGGTGTGTAGAAAAAATATAATCATAAGCATGTAGTACTTACTACTACAAACTACAAGGAGGGCAGTCATGCCGCTTGGGCGAGCAAGTAAGGAGCAGGTAGAAGGGGAGACCTTTCTACGAGACACTCGCTTCAAAGAAAGTGATGAGATGGCACTACTGTCTGAAGATCAGCTTACATTTTTTGAAGTGGTATGATGAGTGTGTATACAGAAGTAAAATTAAGTCTTAGAAATTACGAAAGTCTGCAGTGTTCCGTTAGGCACCAAATGCTTTGAGCGAATTTATGAAGATTTGTGCTCGTGACAGCCGTGATCATGTTATAAGCGTGCACGTAATAACCGATTTCGACTGTAGTATTAATGAATCAACGTATCCTAAATAAAATAAAATAATGACTTACGATATTAACAAAAGAGTTAAAAGTACATGACTGTTAAACGCAGGTGTAAAATACAATCGAAAGTATGACTGTGTCGACATGCTAAGGATCGCATTGCGCACGCCCCTACCTAGCCAAATCTAACCTAACCCTACAGTGTTCCTCTCCTTTTTATTGTTCTATTCGGCCGATCCTCACAATCTGTTGGATCAGGTTAGGTTAAGACGGGCATGAAATATTGATTCGTCTATATTTATAAGTAAGAACGCAGTTAAAGTTCAACATATTTGTATTAAAAATGTAGAGTAATTATACACAATGTTGATGTATCGGCGTTGATTTGTGATATTTAATGCAGTTTCCAACAATAATAGTTCATGTAAATATTAATGTAATATGATAAGAAGTAAATACAAGTAACCGATTCGCTATAAATGTGGTAAAATTGAGTAATTGGTTCTTTTCGTTTGTTAGTCATTTCAGCAGTGATCTCGTTAAATGCGTGTTCGTTATAACCAAGTACGACTGTGTAATTTGTATTTTTAGACGTGGTGTACTTTATACGTAAAAGTTACATTTCTAAGGAGAGATTGGTTTTAAAAATCTTTTTTAGTTAAGTATGTATTTTTGGATACCTCAGAATTTATTTGCATTCATATTTTTTATATGAAAAATAACCTGCAGTGGTATTACAGTACTAACTGATAATATGAGTTTCGGGTTTACGAGTATATAATTGGAACGAGAATAATTAAACGTCTGTTACTATATTTTTCTGATCGACAGTTGATATAAAACAAATATTTTAGATTATAAGGAAATAAATTTGGTTTCCATGATTATTTAGGCACCTCAACTCTCTGTCGCGTTTGACGGTACGATGAAAAAATATCAGTGTCGTGTTAAATTTTTTTGACCTTTGATTTGATATTTTAAATCCTTACAGCTCACGGTGCAAACGACGGATTGAAGTGGAAATAGTTGCGTTGCCCTGTGCCGGCAACCCGGGCGATTGTTGGATTTTTACTTTTAAAAATAATAATAATGCCAGAGCTCATCGGAGAGTTTTGTTGCTTACACAAATCAGATGGGAATTCAAATTGAATCCCAGAGTGGGAGATTCTCCCAGTTATCTCGCCCCGGTGAAATATCACCATTCAGAAGTGAAATGTTGATTAGCCGTATTTGGTGACTACTTCTGAATATCCAGGTACATCCCAAATTATCTTCCCTTCCCAACTTTCTTTAGCCTCACCACATAAAAGTGACAAAAATAAAGTCAGTAAAATTAAGAAAAAAAAATAATAAAAAAATACATATTATTTATTACATGATTAGATTAGGTTTTCGGGCTAAATTTTTTTCCCTGCTTTTAATGATTTTATATCACTTTTAAAAAAGTGTGCCGATTCATATGCATGTTGATTTATCCGGTCCCCGGAGATTCCATAGTCTCACTGGCTCCGGTCAGTTAGTAACACTTTTGAATGGTATTCACATCAAAAAGATCAAATAAAAATACGGGGATACAAAATGCATTGTATTCGCTTATCGTATGCCATGTTCGTCCAACCTCACATATGCATGTGATGTGCGGGGGATTACAGCCATCAGAAATTAGGTACTGGGTATTAGTGCTGCCAGCCACTTGTTGCAAACACGATACGTACGATGGGACGATTAGTATTGTTTGAGAGTGGCAGTTAATGTCATTGAATGATTGTCCGGCGGTCTACAGCAGGGCTGCTCAGACTCCAATCGGAAAATCTAGATTTTGAACAAGTTAACAGTATGTAGGAAGAACTTTCCATTTTCAATTTGGGAGGCGGGTCGCCGACCCGAGAACCTTTGGGGAGATATTTCTCCCAGCCCGACACGGACTCATAAAAGTCATGTTATCTCATAGTACTGTATATGATTTAAATGTTTAAAATACACATTTAAGAAAAAATATCATTTATTATCAAGACTTGAGGGGTTAATTGGATAACCAACACCTCTGCCATAGGACACCCCAAGTTGTTCGTTAAGGCATAAGGAAGTTACTCAGTGGCGTGCATTGCTCCTTGACCAAGGGTAGGCTGCAGCTTTTGAGGTGTTAATTATTTTTATGGTGTGCATAACGTATGAACGATTTGTCAAGCAGAAATAATTTCTTACGGTAGAACAATCATAAAACAAGGAATTTTTGGAAAAAATACCTTTTTTTCTTCACAAATCTAGAAAAGGAACGGTAGGCACAGCTTTTCAGCCATTATAGACTTCACGCCACTGAAGTTACCATACTACCACTGAGTTACTATACTACCACGGAGTTACCATACTACCACGAAGTTACCATACCACCACGGAGTTACTATACTACCACGGAGTTAACATACTACCACGGAGTTACTATACTACCACGGAGTTACCATACTACCACGGAGTTACTATACTACCACGGAGTTAACATACTACCACGGAGTTACTATACTACCACGGAGTTACCATACTACCACGGAGTTACTATACTACCGCGGAGTTACCATACTACCACGGAGTTACCATACTACCACGGAGATACTATACTACCACGGAGTTAACATAATGCCACGGAGGTCATCAAAACGCGTGAAGTTTCAAAACGAAACACAGAATGATGAATGAACTTCCCATTTTCGTTCCCAAGTTCGTGAATGATTTTTTCATTCACCATAATAGTATCTACAAAATAAATTGGATTATCTATCGATATGCCTAACAGTTATTATTTGTATTTATAATTTAGATACTACAGATTTACAGAACCCGTGAGGTTATAAATTAATATTTTCTATGCGTCCCGATATTGAAAGATGTTGAAGACCCATGAACTTCAGAACCGAGTGGGACAATCACTCTTGGGTACATACGCGTTAGGGCCGGATTTTTTTATTTATTTTGATTGGGCACTATACTAAAGTCCCACTGGCCGGAACGAGAACCGGGTTTTATTGCATTCCAAAAGCAAAGGTTGTGAAAAGGATAATGTTAAACAGAATAGAAAAAAAAGAAGAAGGAAGAGAGGAAGTTTTGTCTTCTTCTTTGTAAAAATCTATATCGATGTAAAAAAACACCTCGTTTTTGTTTTCTAAAGAAAAACCTTTCCAGGTTACGAATAACCTTAAAATATTTGATTTCCTCCTTATCATCATTATAAGCGGAAAACCTATGACGCCTGGGAGGAAACCGACGCTTTGGACCACTCGGCTACTAACCGGTCGTTATTGTCTGCTGTTATTCGAAACGGATATACACTGTATTCGTGATGGTTATTACGCCGATTAAGGGAGACATGAAAATTTCGCATTTGCAATAACGCGAATTTTGCCATTTTCACACGAATAACGTAATTCGTAATTTTTTGTGAAAAGCGCGAAATTTCGTATTTTTCACGCAATGTTCTGGTATTTAAAAAAAAGGTAATGTTACCTATACGCTCTAAATATTTGTTTGGTTTTTACGAACTTGAACAGCCATTAAATGAAACGCAGCCAGGTTCACTAAACACCGAGCACCTAGTGAATCTTTTTTATTATTTTCAAAAATAAAATATTACGCTTAAAACCGTCAATTTCGCCATATTCACGCGAATAACGCGAAATTTACAATTTTTGGATAAATAATCGTGAATATTCGCATTCTCCAAGCGATACCCTGGTATTTTAAAATAAGAAAGGAATATTGCACGTTCTAAATATTTATTTGTCTATGGTTTTGATTATCCTTAAATTAGAACGCATCTACTAAATTCGTGACAAAAACCAAAATTCGAACGTTTTTTTTGTTTTATATTGAAAAGACAACTTATTTATTATTTATTTGTTTGAAAATTTCCACCGCTTTTGTTGCAAAATATTAAAAAGGAACATGACACTACGTTTCTTGCAAAATACCACCGTTTTTGCTGAAAAATAACCAACTGTTCCCAAAAATAAGGCGAATTTTTCAGGTCCCTCAGTGATTACTGATTATTTATTAGTGAAGCAGGCACGCAGAGTCATAGTAGCTAGGCACCTAATATTGATTCATAACAGTCAATATGGTATGACATATCACTGCAAAAATACGTTTTTTTTCGGTTCAGAAAAGATCTCATTACTTTTCATTTTTTTCAAAATCTATCAGCCAGCTAACCTGTACTTTTTTGAACCATTTCTGAATTCTTAGTAGAAAAATCTTTTCATGCCTGTTAAAAATACATGCAAGAGTCAATGATGACATTTCAAACTCTTACTGTCATTGGCCAGCGGTTCATTTTTCATAATATCGACGCATGCAGTGCTTAGAGACGATTTATGCTCGTATTATTACTGTTGATACTGTTAATGATTATTTATTTCTCGTATTAGCCAATCGAAATTTTTTTGTAGAAGCACAGTTTATCAGATAATATCTATCAGCTATTGACTGATGTTAAATTGAAAATAATTTATTAACACGTCATGTTATCAGAATAAAGAAATCTCAGTTGTAGTATGTCTTGGGATTTGTTCAGAGACAATAATTGAACGATAATATTTTAATTGAGATCTCAGATAACACATAGATTTATTCAGTTAACCTTCCTGATATGCCAAAGTATTGAAAATTCAGATAATATTAGAAAATTTACAATGAAATCAAGTTTTACAAAATATTTTTTTTTTGCCTAATTAATTACAAAAAATAATGACGATGGAAATTTATATAATGAAACAATATTGACTAACTGACCAGTACGTCATTGTATGGGTAGGTAGAGAGGAGTGTGTACTCCTTGTGTCATTCACATTCATTCATACTCTTTTGTTATTTCGTCCCTTGAAAAACTTGACTCAATTATTTGATTCACTCGGTTGTGTCATGTTTTCATTTGGGCGTCATATTATTTTCTCCTCCTACTCCCTTTTCCATTCATCGGATCTATATATCCAAATTTATGCGTCCTTTTTGTAATCTTATTATTTAATCCTTAGATTGTTATTTTTGTATCCATATTCTGGTATATAAAGAAGAATATTCCGGGCGGGCGGTGTTTGGTTGTTTTTTATACAAATTTTTAGTTTTATTCAGAGCTTGACGAGTTTTGCACAATTGACTTTAGAAACAAGAGGAAGGTACATGAGCTTTCGAAAAACTACCCCCTTTCCTACTCCTTAAAGCATAATTTTAGTACTTCTCAATAAAATTTCGCAGGCTTGTCGTTAAAAATAAGAAGAAAACTTTGGGTAGGGTAAAGGTAGGGGGTAGGGGTAACACATAACAACAAATCATTCATTACCCATGTAACTATAGCTAGTCTCTTATAAAATACATACTATGCAAAAACGTCACAAGCTTCATATTTCTGGTCAATATTGTTTTCAAATTACCTAAAGTATCCTATAGGAAATCAACCGAGAAAAAACGTTATTCAAGCGACTCGAAATTAAACATTAAATTTTTTCGCAACCTACTTCTAATATATTTTATGTACTTACCTAAACAATATTCTTCGTGAATACACTATTATCTAGAAATTAGGCAACCAGCGTGCTGTAAAAAGATATGTTTTTTTATCAAGCTGTTCTTCCTGTGTTACTAGGGTAATTCATAAGAGATAATTGCGATAATTGGTTTATGCGATAAACTGATAATTTTTTGCCTGCCCGCTCAGTGCGGTGGCTGCCATCATAAAACACTCCCAATATTGGGGAAATGGTTAGGGGGAGATGGAAGATAGCATAGAGGAAGGACGGGAGAATAAGGCTTGGTAATTTGAAATTGAGGAACTATTCCACTGTGGATAGCGGATAACGCGAAATTAGTCATTGAAAACAAAACAAGCAAAATCTTCTCGAACCCAGTGATTGTGATGTGCATTTCTCTATAACCAAAGATAGGCTGTGTGTAGTTTTTCTATTTCGGGTACGAATTTTATTATCATCTTCCTCTGATAGCTGTGGTTAACTGAATAAATAAGCGTACATACAATTCGTTACCAAATTCATGGAAAAAATCCATTTTGATCATTTTATATTTGTTGTATTTTTAAAACATATTTTAATTACTTTTTATTGTTCTTTTTTTCTTAGGGTAGGAACAGCTTTACAGCCTTTATGATGTGCACGCCACTGCTGGATATAATTTATAATATTAGGAAATAGGCAAATTTGTAAAAAGTCAGAGCGATAAAATAAAATTTACAAGCTATTTGAATCCGAAATCTTTCTTAGGGTAGGCACAGCTTTTCAGTCTTTATGGACCTCTTCGTATGGTGGAGGAGAGTTGGTGGAGGTAATAGTGGGATACTGAGGTTTTTCAGCCAGTCGACGGCATCGGGAGTCACTTGGTTCAGCACAGATGTGCCATACGGAAACTGATGAAGGGGACATTACGATGTGTTCTGTGTTTGAATATGTCCATATTCACAAAGTTCGGAATCCTTTAGACACTCCACTGGTCTAGAATCATGAACTTTGCACTTGACATTTTTTCTGTTTGGAATTTCTAGGTCAATGCATCTATTTTTTCCTCGCAACGTCATTGTCATCATGACCTGTGGTTTTTTGAAATATTCTTACTCCCAATTTGTCAATTGTTTATTAATTTACAGCTAATTAGCAGTCTCTTATCCGAAAGCCTACTTTTCAAATGTTGCGTGTTTTTGCAATATCACTCACACTATCCGTCTTCGAAGCAGATACACGGCCAATTAATTGTATTGGGTATCTTGAATGGCGTGTTCGTTTTATTATTCTCCCCAGGGAGGTTGGAGATTCTTTCTGTTTGTGTTTTATCAAATTAATAAATGAGATATTATGGATACATTCAGAATGATAATAACGTATGATGCGTGGGGTTTCAGGCCACGGGTGAAATGTTTAGTTAGCGCACGATGAGCAATATATCGAATGTTACAAAGTGACAGACACGATCAGAAAACCACTCTTTCCGGCAAAAATAGCCACTAAATAGGTCGTTTGCATGATGTTTTTTACAGCAATTTTTTCGGAGGAATATTCCTCCAAGGTTATATTTACTTTATATTACGATGAATGTATCAGTTAATCAACTGTCAAAAAACGTAAATAAGTTCGAGTTTCACGAAAAGAATTATATTCAATTTATTGGAATAACTTTTTGAAGCTTATAAACCTCATTGTAATATTTAATTATTGGAGAAGATAATATTATTTTCTGTCTATTTTATGTCTCATATTTAATTTGAGATTTGTTAATATTATCTTCTTTAATGATTAAATATTACAATGAGGTTTAAATTGAATATTCATTCTAGACTTGTAGAAAAGTCAATAGATCTCCCATATATATAAAAATCGGATAGGTATATTCGAGACACTATTTAGATTGCAAATATATTGGGGTAGAACTTTGCAATCACCCAAAAAGATAGCAGCCAATAATATGGGAAATAATTTACGGTAATATTGGGAAATCTTAAAATTGAACTATGTTACCGATAAAAATCTCAGGTCTCATTAGCTCAGTGGTTAGAGCGTTGTCTCGGTAAGACAGAGGTCCTGGATTCGATTCCCAGATGCGACTGACGTTTTTTTTCTGTGTCTTTTCTCATATTTCATTTGAGATTTGTTAATATTATCTTCTTCGATGATTAAAAAATGTATTCATAGTTTACAAATAAGTCAAAATAATTAGTTCAGAATTTCGCTAACTAAAATCGTCAGTGATGTTGCCGCTGAGTTGTATAGGACCTTCCATCCATTTTTCTCATATTCCAATGTCCGTCTGAGAGTTTGCATTGGCGTAGTTCGCGAACCTTACTGGGATTTTCAAATTGCTTTGCGCTTGGTATGGTGGAAATCTCTGAGCATTGATGACAACTAGTCGTAATTTTTTTTTTTTAAAACTTCTCTTCACTTTGTGAGCAAATGCTGTAAAAATAATCTATGTTTTTTCAATTATCTATCTCAATATTTGTGTAAGTTAGAAGAGATATGCTGAAAAAAACATAGTTTTTCGGCTCTCCTGAATATTTCGTGTTTTGGACTTGGATCCGTGTGCTTCTTGGATAGAGATGGAACCCTTGGAATAACAAGGTTCCATCTGACACAGCAATGTCATGCGAAAATTTCCTCTTTAGAAGGTAACTTTAAGACTCGTTATCGCATAACATTGCTGTGTCAGATGGAACCTTGTTATTCCAAGAGGTCGAGATGTAATTCGTGTCCTTGGAACAACAAGGTTCTATCTGACACAGCAATGTGATGCGATAATGGGCTCTAGAGAGTACTACTTTAGAGTTAATTATCGAATAACATTTTTCCAACAAGGACATGAATATATTCGATATTTTGATGTTTATATAAATATCGATATTTTCGAATCCTGATAGAGATGTAACGATATAAAAAGAAGTTTTTTTTTTACCAATAATTCACGAGAAAAACAAAGCCAGTTAAAAATTAATGCAAAATTCTCGTTGTGTTGCTACCTCGAAAATTGCCAAATTTGGTTGTCATTTGCTAGAAAAAGACGCCAGTGTTAATTTACTCCCAATATTTACATATATGAATTTAGGTATGTAATATTTAAATACATAACATGGCATGGATCTTGTATCAGTGCTGTGACCGAACCCACGTCTATATTTGGAAAAACGCTGGCACTAACCACCTGACCACTGGGCTAACTCGAGCACATGTTGCTCGTTCGAAATCAGTCATTTTGACAACGCGACGCCGACGACTTAATTTTAGACATTTATTGTTAGTTACAGAATGTTGTTTGAGAGCGGGCCAGACAATATTATTGTTTTAATGAAAATGTTCCAAAAACCAAATTTTTTGTGTTTTTCCAGTTGTCTTTATATTTATAACCATATCAAATAGAGCACACAGTAAGCAGAGGTTAAAAAAAGTAAAAAGTTAAGGCTAAACGAAACGGATAGCTCAAATTTTATTATTTAAAAACAAAAATTAAAAAAACACACACTTTTTGCACGTAATGCTTTTAAATGTCGAAATGAATTGTTTGTCTGCTGGTGAACACACGGAATATGAAATAGAATCAATTCTTACTGTAGATTTAAAGCTCAAGTCCTTATAAAAATAGAATATATTATTCACATATTCCGTATGTACACCCGCCAACCAACAATTCATCTCAATATTTAAAAACGCTGAAAGTGTTAATTTTTCTAAAATATTTGAATTAGCGCCATCAGTGAGCACGTAAGACGTTTTGTTTAACCTTAAGAACAAAAGTTTTAAATTTCGGAACTAAGGTAAAATAATGAAGCTTTTTTTATTATTTATTAGATATAACTTAAAAACATCAAACGACAATTAATTGTTTTAGTGTTTAATTCGTAGAACTCCATTTAACTTTTTTTTTTAAATTTAATGTAAATCAAATTCAATAATGTTATTATTAAGTTCTGCAAGTATTTTTAGTTGTTATTTTCAGTTTGAAAATGGCCTTAAACGCCGAAACAGCTGTCACAATAATAACAACTAAAAATACTTGCAGAACTTAATAATAACATTATTAAATTTGATTTACATTAAATTTAAAAAAAAATCAAACGACAACATAAAGTAAGCATTGGTTAATAAAGTTCCAGCAAAGTTTTACAAATAACACTTCGTTTTAAATGGATTACAACAAGAACGATATATTTACGTCGGAGAAGATGCAAAATAATGCATAGTAAAGGTTAGTTAAATTTGAAGCTTTTGTATGGAATTTTTTCGTTAGTTTTTGTTTTTTCTCTTTAAACTCATAGCTGATGTGTACCCGGTCTTGCTCAGGATTATTGATTTTTTTTTTAATAAAGTTATGAAGTTGTGAATTCTTGCTTGTCGTTTGGGCGCCATAATTGATTTGACAGCGAAAGTAATGCCTTGTGACGACTAATAATATCTCTAAACAAAGAAACAAAAAAAAATCATTTCAATATTTAATTTCATCCAAACAGTTATTTTTTCAAAATATGTAAGTAATAAAGTTCTTAAGTAGGTACCTACTTGTGTTTTCCATTTTGAAAATATTCTTCCTAAACAAACCTTCTATTTTTGAATATGTTATCTGTGGCTAACCAGAGTTATATATCTATGGACTAACCTCAATACAACATGGCGGGTTCAATGTTTTTCATACTAATTTTAAAACGTTTTAGCAACAATTTTACATATTGGATTTCTTTTAAACTAATCTCTAAATCTTTCCGGCACTATAAAGAACAAACTGTGCTATATTCAGCGAAACCGAGAATTTTCAAGAACATCGAGAACATCGAGAACAGACAGACAAACGTTAGTTTTTATATATAGATATACCGGTTAACTGATTTATATTTGAAATAGGTTATTAGATTCTTAGTTTGGGTAAAACCAAAAACGAGTCTTTGTAAAACTTTACAAACGTTTCGAAACATAAAAAAACAACACATTTTAATGACAGATTAGAAATTATGAAGCATGTTAATTTAGCTTACGGCTATCTCGACTTTAGGGTGAAACTACCCGGCCTAACTGATAATATCGAGTGTTATTATTACATTAGATAGATAAGTAGGTACTTACTTTATATATTACCCTCATTGAGAAATTCAAATTAATAGTTATTTATACTGTTTTATAGCATTATGATATAGCACGTTTCTAATATTTCTTACTACAAACATTGAATTAATTCCAAAATTTACTTACGCTAAGTTCAGCGATTGTTTCACAGATGCTTCAAAACTAACCGTGTAACTTATTTGTTTACCGACAAAAAGACTTACAGCGAAATGGTACCAGAAAGACATAAGACAATTGAATGATTCACTGAAAGCACGGCAATTATAATACGCGGTTGGTTCAGTGTTTGAAACCGATGAAAGTAAACAAATACAGTGAGGAACTAACAAATGACGAGTTCACAATAATATACACACCCGCCCCAGGCCGCTCCTACCGACAAACTGTATGTTATACCGCGCAGAACCGCGCACCTGAACATGAACACTGTGCAGTTGTACAGTTGTTCTCAATGAATGAAGTACGAATACCGTGTGATCGCCAGTACGGATTACGGAGGTAGGTATATGATCTGATCACTCCACTATCAACGACTGATATGCTAGGGCTGCTCTGCTAGTAAGTGACCGATAGTGATTGCTACTGTCGCCACTGTCTACACTGGTGGGGAGCCCGTCTAGCCAAGACCCAGTCGTTATCTGCGCCAAACCAATAATACAGATCCGAAATAACGATCAACTCTAGAGGATGGAAATAATGGTTTGCTGAAAAGACGTTCGTCACACAGACATTTTGTCAGCTGAATAAAGACCCTTACAAATAATTACTGTACGTAATGGACTGTAGGTACCTACTTTAGATTACGCTATATTACTTATATATATATATATATATCCAAAGTGTCACAATTCAAAAATTATATCTGAGATAATTAGGAAACAAGATTTTGGGATAGTTTCATCTTATTCTGTACATATAATTTGTGTAGATTTTAATGAATTTCTGAGAATTAAAACATATATGATGTTTAGTATATTATTAACTTTTTTCTGGTTCTTGACAGGATTTCGTAGATGTTACAGTTTGGATCTAAAATAATTGTGATATTTCTGATTTAGTGTATGGCGATGATTTAGAATTGTTATACTATGGAAATGGTAAATGTTATAAAAACGTATATTTCTAAAGAGTAATAACCATTGTCATTCTAAAATAACCACAGATGACCACTTGTTACATTTTTGGAACTAGTAGATATCGGTATTTTAAACATTTCCTCGTACTTACCTAAAAACTGAAATTTTTGACTTATTACGCTTTGATACTGAGACATCGAAATATTCACAATAAAGTAAGTAGGTCAGTGGCGTGCTGTGAGTTTTTAAAATCCGATTTTTTAGACAAAACAGTTTCACATTATACGGATACACTTGCTACGATAACACCACAGAGCAAATAATACCTAGAGATGCCCTAACACGCAAGGGGAAGAAACTAAAATAATGGGGGCAAGCTAGGCGTGTTGCCAATTTCTGAAATATTCAGCTTGATTACAAAAACCGATTATTTTGTTTTGAGTATTTAGTTTGATCATTTTTAAAAATGTTTTGTAATTTGCTTACAGCACTAAAAATCACGCGAAACAGACGTGGACGGCGGCGGTGAAGTAGGCTGATTCCAAAATGGGTGTCACATGACCTTTGCCTCCAGCCGTCGAAATGGTACCTAGGGCAAGTCTATTAATTCTGGCATCAGTGAATAACACCATAAAATTTTATTTTTGCCATGAACTTTCCTTTCATTTTCTTTTTCACGAATTGTATCCGGTTAGTAGATACTCCCAGTCAATTCCCAGTTGATAATTAGGTTTTTTTTTAATATTTGAATATTACACAAGGCATGGATGGCATTACAATTTTTTTTTTTTCAATTTCGATTTGGGGGGGAGGTATGGCTACTGCCTCCCCGAGAACGATTTATTGGATAACCAACACCTCTGCCACAGGTCACCACAAGTGGTTCGCTACGGCAGGTGACTTAGCAGGGGTGCCCGGGTTTATGGGGTCAGGTTTATCCAGGTCTTGACGGCGAATGCGTCTGCCTACCAACTACGTGGTGGGCTAAACCGTGAGAGGCCGGTTGAGGGATACCCTTTAACCTCTGCTGCAGGACTCTCACTACCCATCGCCTTGCACCGCAGTGGGAGGGGTGGATTAATAAATCCGTCATTCTGGATACGATTAATACCCACCCCTCATATGTTTTTTCCTTCCCAGAACTTCCTATCTTTCCTTTAAAAGACCCCCCACACAGCATTCCGAATGATGACATAGGCCCTGTGGGATTTTTTTTCTCAATGCCTCCTGTATGGAGTTAATGTAAAGGAAATAAAGTCACTGGTTATTCAGATCTGGTCACTAAAATCGAACCATTTCAAGCAATGCATCGATTCTTTACAGAGTATTTACAAAACATTATATTTATAATGTTCACATGATGCATATGTTATGGTTTAGTTATCACTAGGTAGAGATGCTGAATAACACAAAGAAATAAGAGACACTATATTTAAAAAAATAAAGTAATTTAAAACATTTCTAATAACACCACTATTCTCGTTGACGTGATGGTAGATGGCTAATTTGCTTTTTAAAATATTCTGGATAGATTTTTTATACTAGTCACATTCCAATAGCATTGTTTGCATTCAAGTAGGCAGTATTGTTATTAGATAATTCAAGATGAAATGTTATTTGGAGTGGATTCAATCTTTTCATGATATTTTTTTATGTAAACCACTGACATCAGAATTGATAGACTTGCCCTAGTACGATTTCGACGGCTGGTGGCATAGATCATGTGACACCCATTTTGGCACCGGCAGGGTTCTTTGCCGTCCACGTTTGTTTCGCGTGTTTTGACTGCAGTAAACAAATTACAAAACATTTATAAAAAAGGTCAAAGGGTTGATAATACCTAAATAAAATCTTCAAAATCGAGGTTTTGTATTCCCCATTTTTCTTCTCCAAAACTGGACAGATTATTAAGATTTTTTTGCTAACTATAAAATAGAAGAGAATATTCTATGTCTGTAAGTTTTGCTTTTTTAAAAATGCATTGTCTAGTTTGTATACTGAACGTTTGTTGATGTCATTCAAACCAGGCAATTTTAACGATTTTTGAAGGGTCCTAATTCCTATAAGAAGTAACTTATCAAAAAAAGCGTACCGACACGCTAGCTGTCGATATCTATATTACATTAAAAACTATTTGCACTAATGTCAAAATCCAGAGGGGAAAATGAGAATACGTTTATATGGAAAAAACGCCACCCGGTTCCCTCTTACTCGTTCCAGTACTCTTTCAAAATATTCGGATTTTGTAATCAAGCCAAACCTTTTTTTATTTAGTTGCTGTTTTACTTAAATTGGTAGTACGCTTAGTTCGCCCCAGCCCCTCTTATTTTATTTTTTTCCCCTCGAGTGTTACGGCATCTCAATTTTTTTTATTTGATGTGTGATGTAAACATATTAAATCAGCAAATTGTCTCATATTATTTTATATAATTACACGTGAAATATGAATATAAAAATAAAGTACCAATGTCATAAGCATCCCAGGCAAGTAATATTTTATAAAAAAAATATATTTAGCACTCTTTATTAATCTTGCGTAACTTTATTATAAATTCTCTCACACATTATGCAGAAGTTCGTAAAATTAATATTTTCAAAAGTCAATATGTTACCTAATAGCTTACAAAACGATATTTAAATTCGTACTTATTAGCCCACTTATTATTAATATCCTCGCATAATTAATTATATTAGCAAAGTGGGCAGATAGAAAGTAGGTATTTATTTAACTAAACGAACAGTTTCTTCATACTTAAGGTTAAAGGTCGCACAATTAGAGTTGAGGCGAACTGATCATAATTAGGATTTTGTGTATTGGTGAACGTGTATTGTTCGGCAAAATAATGTTGGCAAAAATTGAGGGCGCTGCAAGCGTTCAAAAGGTTCTAAATAGCTACACCAAGATGGCTGATGTGACAATGAATGTAAGTTTAAAAAGCACAAAGGGCATATTATTTAATTAAGTAAATGAAACACGTTGTTATATACCACGAATATATTTTATTTTCACCAACCGGTTTCGCTTAACTGAACCTTCATCAGGGTAAATATAATAACTGATATTTACCCTGATGAAGCTCGAGTTAAGCGAAACCGGTTGGTGAAAATAAAATATATTCGTGGTTTATAACAACGTGTTTCTTTTACTTAATACAATGTCAAATCACAAAGTGATTGCTTCTTACGAAAATGCATATTATTTACTTTAACGGGGAGAGGGACGTCGGAGAGTTATTATTTATTAATTCATAATAATGATAATATTATTGTGCAATACGATAAACATGGTGTTTTTAAAGAGAAAAACATTTATTACGTTTCTTTTTAATTTGCATGGGTTTAGCATTTATCAAAATAAAATCAGAAATATTACACATTTCTGACCGTTCTACGCATGTTTTAAAAAAATTTAAAAATTTGAATATCCTTAAAAAATGCTGTGAAGGTTTTTCTGTAACTTATCGATAAGATAAATTTTAAAAAAAGAACAGTGTGTGGTTTAATTTTTTTATGAACACTACATAAATTTAATGCTTTTTTTGTAATGCGCATTACAAATCTTTGGTAATGTTTATTTACAAAAACGCAACGATAAAGGATTAAAAATACTTTTCTCCACTGTAAAAATCATATTCGTATTTTAAATATTTTGTAAAACATACAATGGGACGGTCAGAAAAAGTAATATTTCTGATTAGATTTTGATAAATACTAAGCTTATGTTAATTCATGAAATATTTAATAAATATTTTTCTATTTAAAAACATTATGTTTATCGTATGTCTTAATAATACCATCATTATTTTGAATTAATAAATAATAACTCTCCGACGTCCCTCTCGCCCTTAAAACCAAATGGTGTTCAGAAATTAGTAGTACTTTCTAAATGGAGATGATCTTACATCATATTGTCGCCCACAACACAAACAGGCGTATCTTATATTTAGCAAATTTCCAGGAGAGTCAAAAAACCTTTTTTTTTACGGATTCTTACACATTTTACATGTTTCGCTAATAGGGTTTTACGTGTAATCAAATGCATAAGAATCCGGCAAAAAAACTTGTTTTTTGACTCCCCTGGAAAGTTGCTAAATATGAGATACGCCGGTTTGTATTGTGGGCAACGATATTCTAAGACAATTTTGCTGAAACACGCAGTAAATTACTTGCCGCGTTCCACCATGTATTGATTTATTAATTAAATAAATTGAAACAGTGAATGCAATACATATATAAATTAAAAATGATTGATCGGAATAATACTTCTACGCGGATTTCTAATAGCAAACAACAAACCTCAAAGACAATGAGTAGCTTGGTGTTGCCATAGTAATGATTTTTTCTAGATTTTTTTCCGCATTGTATACACTTCCGACATTATTTCCTACTCGTGTCGTAATTACTGTTTCTAAATGTATTTTATTTATAGCTTCCATGATTTGAAGAAAATGCTAATAAATCTCTGTTCTCATGAGTAAAAGTAAGGAAATTATTTAGACTTTCGCTATGCGCTATCTAGTTCCGTCTTTACCTTAAGGCCCTTCGTACACAACGCGACGCAAGTATCCGATACCTAATTTGTGTACTCATGTCGCAAGCAACTTGTCGCGCACAGTCCGTACACAACGCTACTGAAATCCTGAGACCCGCGTTTCCACCAAGAATATTTTATTTTATTTATTTATATTTAACAATATCATAATTATAATGGATTGTTCGATGCCTGTCTCACTGGGAAAAATCCTGTGTCCAGAAGTTGGATGTACATACGTTACATAATTTAAATACAGTAATAAAAAATTCCTTCAGGTTAACAGATTATTAAAAATGCATATATGTGTATTTCTATAAATGAAAATAATAATTAAAAAAAGTAAAAAAAATAAATAAGCAATAATAATATGTATAATATGGAAGTTTTATAACCCAGGTGAAATTAAACATAAAAATATAAATAGGTTATCTTGGCATTGATCGAAAACATATGCATTGTGACAAAAAAAACACACACACACAAAAATATAAGTAATGTAGCATTTTGGAACGAACATGTACGAGTATAAAGTCTCGGCGACTTGAGTGCCAAAGACCTCGGCAAACTGGTCGCCGGAGACTGGCGTCGCCGACGAGTCAACAAAATGTCGTCGACTGTGTTCCTGTGTATGAACCTACTTGGCGATGTATTGCGGTAGTCACGAAGATACTTACTCGAGTCGCAGATTGTCGGATACTTGCGTCGCCTTGTGTACGAAGGACCTAAGTGCACGCGGGGCACGAGAACAAGGGCCCCAGCCAGAAATCCGGAAATCCAGAATTACGCCTAGGCCCGAGAGGTCCGGGCCAAAACTTCACAAAGGAGGTCCTGACGTGCCCCGAGTGCCCTAGGGCATATGTCATCTTTGAGGATGCTGTGAAAATGGTACACATTGAGGACGCAGAACTCGGAAAGAAATATTTCTACTTTTCCTATGGCCCCAACCTCGTAGGGGGCTCCGGTTAGGTGCCTAAATGGTACACATTGAAGCCACAGAGCTCGGAATATAGTATGTTAAATTTTCCTAGATCCCCCACCAGTGGCATAGCACTATCTTGCACTAACCCCTTCAATTACAGAAACATTTTTTTCTTATTTTGTTGTTTTCCTGCAGGTTTTTGGCTTACAAAAATGGCCCCCAAACTCAATGTGCCCATGGGCCCCTAGACTGCCCTGCCGATCTCTATCACCGCTACAACTTATCATTTATCATATTAAATCAACAGTATTGGGAAGATAATCCCCAATTGTCTTGGACGATACCTATTAATATAATAATATATAGATTGTTGTGATAATGTATTGTTAGTTGTTAATAATTGTTATTGATGTTATCTTGTTGATATGCCGATACTATATGTCTATGTACGTACATTGTACCAACATAATTTACCTACTTACAACTGCTATCGATGTTTGTTTATTTATTTCATCAAATAATGATACCCTCATCATCAATATTTTTTCATTGGGTACCTACCTACTTATGAAATAAGTTTCAAAATAGATAAACTCCCTATTTATTGATAAGTAAAACTTACTACTTGCTACCCGACTTTCTTATTGAGCTATACCTACCTATGTAACAAACAACACGGCGTCTTGTTTAATTTTTGTAGAGAAATGGATACTTATTTGAAAGGTGGCTATGGAATTGAAAATAATTACGTTTACCTCGAAATTCCAGAATATTAGCGTTAACCGGAGGTCGTTCCAGCAAGTTCGCTAAACCCGAAATTTAAAACTTTGTAACTTTCAGAGATACCTATCTACTGACTACCGAATCAACGAGAACTGTCAAAATACGGGTACGTCGCCCGAAACCAAAACGTACGAGTTAACGTTCGTAACTTTCGGAGATACGGACTACCGAATCATCGAGAACTGCCAAAATACGGGGACTTCGCTCGACACCATTTCAAGTTAACGAGGTGAGTTAATACTGCACCACAAGAGAGTCCAACTTTCCGGATTCAGTGAGGCAATGCTATGGCATCCCCAATTATTGGCCCCCCTGGCTGTTCAGATCCCGGCCACATATTGACACTTCAAACAACGACGTTTCGATTCTGACTGGATTCACTAGTGCATACTTCAAGGGCAAAGGTTTCCGACCTTATTTGTCTCACTGCCCACTTTTGGACTATATAATATCAGTCCCCCCTGTGACAGATATAATAACTCTCATTTCGGCAGTCGACTCTATACCCCGAACACGATCTTTTCATCACCCCTATTCTCCATTATGATAGCGTTTGCTTTTATGAAATACATTTCATTTATTATATATACATATAGATAAGTATTGTATTTCACATATTATAATATGTAGTAGGTACATTATTGTTCACCCGACAACAGGTCCCGAGAAACCTGGCTAGGTGTTATGACATCGTAAAAAAATACAAATAAAAACTATCAATCTATATATAAATCAACAGAATAATTGAACATTTTTCATTTTGTTCCACGATTCTTTCAACGATAAACCACGACAAATGTGAATTTATAAGGAAAATTTATTAAAAAAATATTTTTGCCAATGCCCCCCATTTCAGCTCTTTTCCACCCTCCATTTGCCCCTTGGATCTATCTAATGCCCCTTGGGGAGCGATATTGCCCACGTTGGGAATCTATGTTCTAGAATATCTACCACTCTGTAAGATGGCAATATCAAGTAAGAAAATATTATAACGTCGAAAAGCCTTTGTGGTTTATTTTAAAAAGATAAGTTTGGTTTTGTACAAATTCCAAATTCTGACCCCAAACATAAATCAAATTTCATCAATTCAAAATATCCACAATTTTAAGTAACGGTAGCTACGGCTACGGAGTATGGTGACCCTTCATCAATCTAAAAATCAGAAAATAAAGATATTTGAATCCACTTTGCGTCACTAATATAATTTATTTGTAGTTAACTCTGATTACTTTCCTGATAGGGTGATAAACACTCAGATTACTTTCCTGATAGGGTGATAAACACTCTGATTACTTTCCCGATAGGGTGGTAAACACCCTGACTCCTGAGTCCGGACCCAGCGGTTGCTGGCTCGAAACCCGATGAAACCCAATATTTTTTAAATTTATATGCTTAAATTGTTTTTTTTTTTTTACATTATATTTTAATAACAATAATATTCTTTGCTCCGCGTTCCAGAGCGGCAGATACTCTCAGTATCGTCTCGTTGTAAGAACCATTTGTTTAGTATTAAAAATGTGGATGTATAACCATGAAGCAAGGTGTTTTAACTTGTTTCTTTGATGAATATGAATCGTTTTAGATTATTTTTTTTTGTACATTAACTCACAAAGGGTATGATTTAGGAATACCGAGTGGAGGGTCTGTTGGAGGACAGTAAAGAGTGAACCTGGGTCTTGAAGAGACACATGTTGTAAGAGAGAGGAAACACAGAGGCCTGAAAATCATTCCAGTCGAGCTGTTGAGCACAAGAACGAGTCGTAGAAGCGATCCGTTATCATGTGATAAATGTCAACCGTCTACAAATGTTGGGCGAGCGTTTGGCGTGTTTCCCAACTGGGCACCGGTGCCGAAGGGATCGATGACGCTAGTTCCTCGAAGAATCTTCAATTGAAGGACATCATTCCCACCTAAGGTCTGTGCTTCAAAGATTGCAATCCAAATCTATCAAACGGACTGCCCGTTTCTGCATAGAGTAAAGAGTATTTTTTTTCAGGTATTTTGAGTCGTAGTTGGTGCATAGTCGGTAAACACGCCAAACGCGCGCCCAACATTTGCACACGGTTGACATTTTTCACATGAGAACGGGTCGCTTCTACGACTCGTTCTTGTGTTCAACAGCTCGGCTGTGGAATGATCTGCCGGCCTCTGTGTTTCCTCCATCCTACAACATGGGTCGTTCACTCCTTCCTATCCTCTAAAAGACCCTCCACACAGCATCCCCAAAGATGATATAGGCCTTGAGGGAAATTATTTCCTCCTTGGTCTCCTGTGTGGAGTAAAAAAACTGTAAATAAAAAATAAAAAAAAAGGTGGCACACCTGCACCGGCACCGGCCCGGTATATTTCTATACAAATCATCACTGGCCGAAGAAAACCGGCCGGTAACCGACGGTAGTCTGCACTCCTACCGCCGTTAGATCTTTGATTGAATCTTAGAATTCTTACACAAAAGCAGTCCAAGATTGAAAATTGTGCCGCTTATAACTTTCGTTTATTTTATCTGAAAACTCACATTTATGGCATACATTTATTATGTACTTATGTATCTATGTATCAAAGTGTATCTCAATTTTTTAAACATTTTATTTTAAAAAATAAACAGTTTTTTGTTTCTCCTGTAATGTTGCAAAATAGACTTAGGTAATTCAATTTACTAATTTAGGGCAAATAGAGTGAATGAACGAAGAAAGGAGTGTAATGAGAATATATGACGGGGAATGTGAATGGAATAAGAAGCCGGGGACGCCCGAGGAAGACATGGCACCCTCAAGTGAATCAAATACTTGAGTCGGGCCACGCCAGAAGTCAGAGTAATCGAAGAGATTGTATAAGACGATGAATGAATGTGAATGAAGTAAGAAGTGTGTGCCAAGACCGCATTATTTTGCGGTTCGTCCTCTCTGCGTACCCTTGCAGAGAAACGGCGTGATGGTTAGTTTGTTGGTGGCGATATCCTTTATCTTACATGTTATTGTTTAAACAACGGGCAATTTGTTAGTCTTGAAATTTTGAATACGTCATTTGTAAAGGATGAACCCTGGGCACTTGGGCAATGGCGCGGTTAGGAACAACAATCCCATTTTTCTGTAAATAAACCTTAAAAATATATCGGCAATGAAAATCCGTTCTGGACATTTCGCTAAATCTCAAGGTTTCATTCGAAAAAACGCGTTATGTCATGAAACCAGTGGATAATTCATTATCAATATGAAACAAATAAATAATTCAGATTTCTTTTTCGATTTTTGGCTTCTGGGTGCCAAGTATTTCGAAGATTTGTTCGCTTACTCCTCTTATGTTTTAGCACTATTATGTTCAATAAAAAATGTGCCTAGTATAATCTTTTACATATATTGAAACTTTCCATTTTTATCGAATCATATGTGTATTGGAGTAAAATTCATTAGAGAGTATATCTTGATCGAAATAATTGCTTGGATGCTTGATATTTTTATTGGAATACACAACGATGTTTCATAAAAGGGTAATTTTTTTCATATAATTTCTCGATACCCGTTGTTTGTTTTAGACAGAAAATTAACATCGTTTTTTTTATAGGAACGTAATTTAACGTGGTCGTTCTAATATTCAAATTTACTCGTACGTTTTTTTTTCTCGACACGTATATTTTGATTATGTCCATCCCTATTTTTTCTGTGGAATTGCGTATTTTCTATCCTTGTCAATCTTGTCATATTTATGGACTTGTCAGTTTTGTTGTTTTTTCGCGCAAAATAATATACTATTATTTGGTTTAATTCTTGTACTACATTTCTAATGTGTGACCCGCTATAAGTGTTTTTCTGAAATTCGATGACCACTTCCATCTAAAACTAAACAATATTGCCATAAAAATAATAATATTTGTCGCAAAATGGTTAAAAGCAGTTAAATTTAATGGCGGAAAAGTATGTCGTGTCTTGCCTTGTGATAGAAATGATAGGATTATAAACTTAAGCTTATAATTATATTAATTAAAATACACCTTTGATATAAATAATATTATTGTTATTTGGGAAACTTGTACACCATGGGTCAAAGTGTTAGCTCTAATGAAACCGACTGGTCGGATCCCATTCAGGAGGATATCCTGCGTCATGCCAAAACTCTAACGGAAATAGCAGTCCTTTCGTATGAAGACTTCGTCAAACATCTTGGAGAATTGAACAGATTGTAAGATACTTTTTTATTCAAACTATTTTATGCAGTAAAAAATATGAATTTTCAATGCCGTTTTATTTGTCAGGTGTCTGTAATTACCTTATTATGGTATTCAATTCGACAATTAGGTGGACGTCTTGAAGATTGAAATTCAAAACCTAAAAAAAGATTAATCTGTAGCTTTGAATCCCATAAGGAGAAGACTTGCAAATTGTATTATTGCAGACTGTTCTCTTTACCAGAATGAAAAATAAGTGAAGATCTGCAAATTCCGTACTCCATGTTGTGCCAAATTTATATTTAGCTAAAACTTCGTATTTTTAACTCTGTTCTTATAACCAGTTTTGTTAGTTTGGAATGTTAAACTAGGTTCCAGATTTTGAGTGACAGACTATTCGAAAATATTGTTTTGACTAAATATAAATTTGACACTGCTTTAATTATTATAGTACTAGCCATATTCTGTTTTGACTGTGGGTTTATATTTCTAGATCGAGAAAGACCTTGGACACCAACGGCAAGCAGCTTGTATTTGCCGTGAAAAAAGGTACAGACTCGACCATATTGTGGAAAGGAACTGTAAAAATAGGCTGCGTCAAAATAAACCCTGCCACTTCATCGGTGGATTCCTACCGTTTAATCAGTCTTGCGGAATTCCTACAAGTATTCAAGACACTGCAGGGTCACATGAAATGCATAGAAGCTGGTCAAAAGATGAAGAAGTCTCCGAGTGGTGGAGCATCGTCGAGTCAGGAATGGGAAGACAGTACTGACTCCAACTTAACAGCATCCTTGCTGCTGAAACATGTTGATAAAATAAGCTCCGGGAAAGGAGTTTTGGAACCAACCAGCGAGTGCTGTATTTGTTTGGAGAGGAAGCCCGAAGTTATCTTACCATGCGCTCATTCCTATTGTCTTCCATGCATTGAACAGTGGTAAGTTTGTGTTGGTTGATATATGTTTTATTGTGCATATTTCAATACTCGTTGATGACTCTCACCACCAAATATATGCCCTCAGCTTCCCTGTTTTAAGTGAAGAAGTACATGAAGTCATTGGTATTGCTACTGTAATAATAATGATCGGATTACTTTTATAGCGCCGTTTTCGTGGGAAAATCACTTCAAGGGGGCTTTACAACTAATTTATTTAACCTATAACTTAGACTTACAAGTAATAACTCACAGTTAACATTTATTACTAGTGGCTTATATCTAAGATTTATGGTAAATATTTCTAGTTGAGACTCAGTTGAAAAACTCACGATTTTTTAAGTCCCAACTGGAAATATTTGCTCATCAATCTATAAATTATAGCAAGCGATATATAACTAAGACTTATAACTAGTGACTTAAAACTTATACATATTTATGACCAAGTGGGTCAATTCACAATATTGGTATATGACTTACAACTATGGCTTAAAACTAGAGACCTGTAAATTAAAATAGCATTGACGCATATAATCAAAAGAGAAAAATTAATTTATCGATATAATGTTTAAATCCCTCGGACTGGGTAATCAAAACAGTACTGAAGCAATACAGTAATTATATTCTGAATACAATAGTTTAAAAAAGGGTGAGTCTTTAGTTTAGCTCTGAACTCAGTTGAGTTGTCAATAGCGTCTCCCATACGTACGTTTCCACCTTCGTTTCTCGATCTTCTCTCCAAAGTTCCTGCTGATCTGCCCGCCGATATACCAAATGTTGTGTTAATTTGGGTTAAAAAAATTGCCACACTTAGGTGAGCGGGCCGATCCATTGATCGACAGATCTCCAAGCGGAAGTGTACGTGTAAAGGGATTTCTCAGTGATTGGATCAAAGTTTGGTCTAATGCTTGATACATCGTACGGTTTAAAAGTTTTGACCATAGATAAACATCACTATTGCCATTTACCAATTAAAATAATAACGTCACGTCATTATTATTTATATTTTTATTTTCATGTCATATAAACTGCTATATTTGATTGCTTTTCATGTATACCTGGTAGGACAAGATAGTACCTACCATTTTATTTTGACAATTCAACTTCAGCGTCGCAATATTATTCCCCTATGCGACGGATTCAACATCTAGGGAACAAATACTTCGATGTTGTTGACGTATTTGGCACATCAATGTTACATGCGTGCATTAGTATGGTTTTTTTCATCGAGTAGAGCTAGGTTATTTGAAATTATTTAATGCGTCAAATTATGTTGTTTCTTTTTATGTTATCTATTATAATACGTATGTACCTTTTCAATGTTATTTGTAAATGTCCATGTAAAGCCTGTAATGGTAAATAAATAATTACCCGGAAAATTATAAATTACTTACGTATGCAAATTTAGATAGTTTACTTGCAATGTTTCGTTAAAAAATTAACTAATACTGATTTTTATTCTTTGCTCTTGTTTTTCCACAAGCAGTCCATGAACAAAATAAAACAAATTTGCAGCGTGTCCTCTTTTGCTTAACGGAATTTCAAAGATACCGATTTTCTGGCGGAATTGAATAAAATTATTTATTGAAGAAAAGAGACAATTAAATTCGTTTGATTGGTGACTCATGAATCATGAAATCGGGTCGTTTTGCTGACTTGCTTTTGTGTAAATCGGTTCATATGAGCTACTGGCATCTGGCTTTCCTCCTACATTTAATTTGGGCCTCTTCAAAGTCCGCATTAGCAAATCTCTTCCTACAGCCCCGCCCCCCTTAACCCGATTCACAACGTTGCCCAACCGACTGGCGATATAGTTCCCCTGTATGTGCTTCGTGCAGACAGGGGTGCTCTTGTGAGGTGTCACATAAAAATAAAAGATGAAAGAAACCTGCACTTATTGTTTTCCTTTTTCAGTTGCACAGATAACCATGTAGATTTGTGATAATTAACATTTTAGCATTCAAACTCCACAGAGCATAATTTGAAGTCTTCTTTGTAGGAATGTCAATAACAAAACATGTCCAATATGCCGGGAACGCCTGGACACCACGGACGATACGTGGGTCATATCAGAGGCGCCAGAGGAGGAAGAAATCACTGCAGAAATATGCTCCTTCCTGAATGACCTTTCACAGATTTCACCGAAGCACAAAGGAAAAACGTGAATATGTATTTAATGAAATTTAATATTAAAAAAAAACATGTACAATTTTCTTAAATACTTTTGCTTTTTTATTATTATTGTGTGCCAATAATTACTTTATTATGTTAAATGTCTCATTTTTGTCCATGTTATAAGAAGTATTTACTATATCTAGGTGTTTTAAAGTCAAATTTAAATGGGCCGGCAGAAAAATATTACTTACCATGAGGAATTCGCTGGACAATTTCTCATTTGACAAATTTTAGAGATTCTGTTAAAAATACCGGCTCATATAAATTGGGCTTTACTTGATATTTTATCCATCCACCGTATTATTTACTACAAATATGTATGACAATGTATCTCTTTCTTTTTAAAGCAACAAATGCAAATAAATAACAAAGGTTCGAGTCTCCAATATAAAATAGGCAGATAAAACAGTATTATGTATTTATAATTAATTGAATTTCTCTTACTGAATATATTCTTACTGGATTATTACTGCTACACTGCTTCAATATTGTACATATGTACTGTACAAATAATGATACCTATACTCCAGTTGTCAAGAGATTGACCATGGTGAAATCCTACACTACTAGAAATATATTCCTATACTAGAAATAACATCTGTAGCCCCTGATTCCAGTACGGCCAATTTATTGGTGGTGCCACTATACCTACATAAGATTACATTAATTTAATGTTACAAAGTTTGTTGAAAATTTAATAAAACGAAACTTATATAATTTGTTATTTTTATTGAAATGCTATTAACAAAACGTCAACTTGGTGATTATAAAATTATATATGTCTAAGTGGATGTGATAATAGTTACTGACCAGAAATAAATTATCAAAAATTGAGATCCGAAATTGTTATTATTTATATTGTCTGTTAAACGATACTGATTTAATCAAACTCTATTGTAAAAAAATGTTACAAGTAATTAAAAAGAAATAGAAACGGATCTAATGAAATAATTGAAAAGACATATGTAAATTTAAATATAGCAATAAATTAGTGTTGATAGATTTCAGAGACATGTTCTGTACAGAAAAAAAGTGATATTCAATCAATTTTTAATAAACTGAAATTAAATAATAAAAATAGTGCATTATGCTCTTCACAAAATAAGTTTAAATTGTAAAATACAATAGAAAATATACCATCATATTCCAGCAGTTGTGCAAAACCGATATAAATACAGAAAAGAATTTTTTTTTTTTACATATATCATTTCTACAGGAAATCAATACTGCTTTACAACAGACTAAAATAAAATTTTACAGTAGAGTCTAAAACTTTAAACCAGTGGTAATATAGAAACTTCGTAAAACGAAAGAAGACAAAAAAAAATCCAACATTAAAATTATAATCACAGACAGGAGCGACAGTAGTCTTGCTTTCCTGTAGTGATAAGACATCATTTTTGGGGAAGTGCATGCCACTTCCTACTCAATGGCTAGTAATGAGTAAAGGGGTCTATGTTCATATAAAGAAGTCGTAATTTCACTATTCTTATACTCTAACCACATCCATTCTACAGGTGATGAAATCAGGAAATAAAGAAGTCAATGCATGTTTTTTTCATATTTTTTAGTAGATACACCTCCAACAAACGTCATCAGTGCTCTCCACCATTATACGCAGGGTGTATCAGCATGTACTCGACAAACTCTAATCAGCGGTTCCAGAGCTTATTTGGAGTAAAAAATACACATGGCATTTTGGTATCCGGTGATTTTTTTTAATCTTTTACACCCTGACCCCAACTGTCCAATAATACCTACTGATTTTTTAAATATTTTTACGTGAAAAAAAAGTCATCAGAGACCAAAATGCCACCTATATTTTTTTATCCCAAATAAGCCCAGGAATCACTGGTTAAAGTCTGCCGGGTACGTTCTGATACACCCTGCCATAGTCACTTTGACAAGAAACTCAACCAAACCATTTGTCAGAATTATTTACAATAGACTTGTAGAGACAATGTCTGTTACCATTAAATCCCTGTCAAGAAAATAGTGCCTTATGCATTCTTGTTGAAAACACTGTTTTATAATTTTATTAATCTATACAATTTCTGAATAAAACATTAAACATAAAATGTTTTAAAATTATTCTAGTACAAATAATTTGGCATCAATTATTTTTTTTTTAAATTTACATAAATACATATTCAATTGACACAATAATATTATGATAATTTTTTTTCTAAAGCTACAAGCGAGCGTTATAAAAATATATAATTTCATTTACAATATTTTTGTGTATCCTGCTTGAAAAGACAGTCAATTTAAGCGAAAACAAGCCCAAAAAGGATATTAAATAAATTAAAGGTTGGCTGTTATGTGAAATAGTAAAGATATAATAGAAACAATTTACGACTTTGAGAAGCAAAATACGATATTTCATGAATAGAACAAATATATTCTAATACATATGCTCTGCTATGTGCAAATAATCTGCAAGCCGTATTCCCGTAAATCATCAACTTTTCATTCTACATATGTCAAGAACGCAATGAAAAGGTTTTTATTGTTTCAAATGCAGTAACCAACTTATTGAAATGGATAAATTACATTTGAGGGTTTATCGAATAGGCACTTTCATGACTGCAGTCATTTAGGTTACGGCAGAAAATAAAAATAACTTCTATAACAAAGCTATGCAAATAAATATTTCAAAAAGAGATATATTAATTAGAGATTATGTATAATGTAAACAAGAAAGGAAGTAATTTCTTCAGTCATCATCATCATCAATGCGTCTCTTCTTGTGTTGCATCTTTTTCTTCTTCTCTAAGGCTTCCATTCTCATATCTTCCAAATCCTCCATGATACCTGAAAGAAAGAAAACAATACTAAAATATTTTTTATGCTTAAGGTTAAACAAAACGTGATACTCGCTCGCAGATATTAAAATTCAAATATAAAAAAAAAAAAAACTTTGTATTGTTTATTGGCAGGTGTACATACGGAATATTAAATAGAATAAATTATAATTGTCCTCAAGAAACTTAAAAAAATATTGTATACTTAAAAATAAAAAAAATTATGTGAATACCGCACAGGAGTCCCAACTGCTCCCAACCGTCTAGAGCCAGTGGGACTATGGTATCCCCAATTGGGGAATGTTGTGAGGCTGAAGGTAATGGGGAGGGGAAGGAGAATGGGAAGAGAAATAGCATAAAGAAACTTTGTTGGCTTACCTTTTGTAAAACTTGCTTTTATATAAATCTGTATTAAAAGCTGTTTGTTTCTTACAAATAAATAAATAATAAAAAAAACAAAGAACTTTTTCATTTAAGTATAATCAAGCCACAAAGTGATTTCTTCGATAATATTTTTTTTATATTTCACTGCTACTAGAATGCTGCAATAGAATATAAACAGGATTCTACTGCCCCCAGAAGAATGTTGTGTATGAATCATAGAGACAAAGTAAGATTAAGCCCGCTCCCGGACGGTCCGACAAGGAATGAACATTTCACTGCAGACACTGCGCAGAAAAGTCCCATAATGGACTACGATGCAAACCATTACCTTACTTAAGCAAATTTTACTTTTCTGCGCAGTGTCTGCAGCGGCACGTGAAATGTTTGTTCCTTGAGGATTGTTCCCTAATTATTGCAAAAAAAGATTACATTTTTCAGACAGCAGGTTTTGTTAGGCAAGTGTGTAATCTTACTTTATTATCTAACAGTGGTAGACGTGAAGCTAATAAGATCACAATAAAATGTACTAAAAAATAAATTTGATAAACAAAAACATAGTGCCAGGATAATACCATTACAGAAGTCTGAATGTCGCATTAGGAGCTTCTACCGATGAGGGCTTGCAACATGATACATTTAATTTTGCAGCCTTTTCTCAAGAAAAGTAAATAATATAAAAACATCAAACTTACCAATTTTTTTACTAAGGTACTCTTCTCGCATAACCTGGGAGAAGTTGGATTCCATATTTCGATCATCTTCATCCTCATCTCGATATCTGAAATAAAATGATATAAATCAACAGTGTTTAAATGACTGCGCTGGCGGAAGAGCACTAATCATTACATCAAACTATTCAGGGGGCATTCAATCCAGTACACATTAAAATGTAGCAACAAAACATAATATCATCTTCCTTTAATGCCTTCCTAACTTAAGCTACCCACGATCAATCACTCGGTGGAACAGTTCAGCACTAATGGAACTAAAAACTCATCATTACAAACCTGGATTTATCATAGCCAAATATTTCCTTAATATGCTTGGAATAATCATTCCCGTCATCTTGCGGGCCGTCATCGATGAAATCGTCCAATTCAGAATCATACTCTGAGTCCTCATCTAATATTAGTTGTTTTTTCACGGGGCGTGGCTTCTCTTTCCTGGGATTCATATCTCTGGGTGGGAACTGCTTCGCCCCTCGCATATCAGCCGGAGGAAACTGTCGCGCCGGAGCTTTCTTCACATCTGCCGGTGGGAAAGCTCTCCCTCGTAGGGGTTCAGATGATGAAGGTTTCACTTGTTTGGAATTGGTAACGGCAGATCCAGACGATGAACCCTGCTTGGAAGGTCTGGAATCTTCCGGGAGAGGTCTCTTGCCCAATTTGGAGTCAGGAGGTGGAATTCTTTTTCCTTGTGCATTGAATGATTTGGGCTGTTCTTTCTGTGGAGGACCTCTGCTTGGTACTTTGCTTTGGTCAGAAGTAGATGGTTTTATATTTGTCCTCTGTGGTTCAGGTTTCTTGTCAGGTCTCGGATTTGAAGGCTGGGTCGGACGTGAATCCTTTTGTGCTCTCTGATCCAGTCTCATCTTGCTAGCATTGGATGGTGTCTCACGTGACATAGGCATAGAGGGATTGCTTTTGTTATTAGGCAAAGGAGAAGGTCTGGATGGAGGACCTTTACCATTAGGAGTTGAAGAAGTGGGCTGGGGTCTTTGAGGATTGCTGGTGCTAGGACGTTTATCAGGTACGGTACTTCTGCTATCATTTTTATTATGTCTTTGAAGTGCGTCCTTTAATTTCGTGGAATTTGAAGCACCAGAAGGCTGCGGTCTACAGGAATCACTAGATCTCTCAGACATCTTGGAGTTGGAACTTGAGCTAGAAGTAGGTTTGCTGTTTTTACTGACATCACTTTTCCTGTCGTTTCTTGAATCTTCTTTCTTGTATCTATCATCTGACGATGATTTTAAACTTGAAGATCGTTGTTTATCTAAAGATTTGCTTGTTGTACTATTGGTGGAAACGCTACTCCGTTTTTGTTCAGGTGGGTTAGGGGGCTTCATTTTTTCACCTATTTTTGGGATTCTTATACTAAGGGGGTTCACTGGCTTATTACTCAATTCAAGTTTTGGTTTTCTCACTGGTGGTGGTTCTTTTCCTGAAAACAAAAATGATAACATACAAATTAGATGATATTGAAGTTATGGGTTATTTCAAAATGTTAATATCTATAAAAAAAAAATCACGGAGGTATGCGCAAAAACATACAATCAAGTACCTGCTAACTCTTCTTCCCTGTTTTTCTCCTGTTCCCTTTTTGCCCTTGATTCTCTAAAAGCTTTCAACTGTTCATATTCTCTCTTCTGTTTCTTGGTCATCAACCTCTCAGCTTCATCAGATTTTTTCTCCGCTTTTTTGGGTTCCAGTGCGACTGGTTCAAACTGTTTCTTCTCAGCAATTTTGAGGAGCTGGTTGAAATCCAGGGGTGGGGGAGCGGGGCGCCTGGGTTTAGGTTTCTCCACTTTCTTTTCTTCTTTCTCAGGTTCATCATCAATCAAATCTAAAACAAAAATAGATAAGAATATTATTCAACAGTAGGATATAGGCCAAAGGATACACAATCTGACAAACATGTCCTTGTCATTGGTGATACGAATATAATGTCCTTGACTTACCTGGTACATCATGCCCCCCTTCTCCTGGGACGCGAGACTTTCTCTTCCTCCGGTGCGGGGCGGCTTCCTCTTCCTGATGGCGCAGGATAGCCGCTCTCACCCGATCCTTCGTGCTCAGCAAGTCGTGGTTCACATTCTTTTTGCTAGAGGAAAACTTCTCTTCATCGGGAATAGACTTATACTTTTCCATCATCTTGGAATAGGCTGCGGAGGCTTCTTGAGAAACATACCCGTAATCGTCTTCATCAGGTTGGTCGGGACCCGCCATTGTTACGGCAGTATTGTTATTATCGACCGCCTCTTCCAAAACAGATTTGTTCGCTGACTTTATCACTTTCAACATTTTTTTAATCTTGTTGGTGGCCTTCACATCTCTCATGGAAAGTAACTGGTCCCGTTGCTTCTTAGCTTCTTGCGCTTTCTGTTTTTCTTCTTTTTCTTTTTGAGCGAGAAACTTTTGTATATTGGCTGACAGTTTTGTCGATTTGTTTTCCTTCTTAGGAGGCTCGAACTTGGTCTTGTAATAATTTCCCTGCAATATACATATTAGAATGGAATGAAACATAAATTATATATTTTCAATACTTACCATATGGAAAAGTTACCAAATAAAATAAATAAATTTGTTTACAAACTGCAAACCTTGAACGATATATATATATACATAGTATTAAGTTATTTGGTAATGACTTATAGAGTAAAGTAAGTCAAATATCTTAATTTTGATAAACCATGTGTGTTAGCTGGAAATTAACTTTACTTCGTGACTATGACTCATTGAGTAACTTATGTTGCAACTTTACATCTGATGATAAGCTACCTGATCATTATTCGCTAAAGTCTAAGAGTAATAACTACACGACAGAAATAATATTATCATAATAATAAACCACAGCCAGGAAGGTTAAGACAAAATAAACCGATTCAAATTCAAGACGAGATGCACGCGCTCACATTATCTTGATATATAAAATACCTAATATCTAGATAAAATAGAAGCTATTGTTACTTTCGTAACAAAAAATATATAAGTTTTAGTATTGACATCGTAACTGTCAAAAAATAAAATAAGTAGATCAACAAGTCTAGTTTCATACCTCATTTTTGTTGGCTTGCCCGTTCTTTTGGGCTTCGTGAAGAAGTGATCCGAAGTCCATATTGGTTGATAAAATGGCTTAAAATATTAAATATTTATTAACATTCTTGATATTATACGTGGAAATGAACAAGAGACCGTTCGAGCGCAGAAAATATTGGCAACTGTTTTCTATGATTCTATGGAATAAAAATGATAACTGGTGCTGCCATATAAATGTATTATTTTATGGATTTGTGGAGGAAGGAGACACAGGCAAAATGTTTCACATTTTTGGAAATGTGGGTAGGTACGATGATTATCACGACCAATATAGTATGACAAGTTTAATTTGCACGTGGCCAAAGGAAGAATTAACGAACGAACGAAATACTTCTTAAATCCATATTTTTTTCCATATCTACAAAATCTACACTAGCTACACCATTGCCTGCAAAGTTAAGGTTGTCGATCTGTAGAAGAATGCTGTTTAACTTTTGGAGGAATAAATCATGTTATGGGTCGAGGGAGAAGAAGCTCATGACGGCCCATTGCCCCAAAAATTAAACAAAGTAAAAGGTAATGGGTAGGCACGGTTTGTTGAAAGGGTAGCAACACTAATATTCACTCTTTTTTTAACCGCCTCGTTTTAAAAACTTCTGCGTAATAATGGTGTTGGTATGACGACCGATAAACATTTTGTAATAATCGAAAATGTTTAAATCAATCCATTTTTCGTGTTATTTCTAAAAGCTAACAAATACAATGGAAGAAATTAAAGATAAGAGTCTTCATTACACTGCTTTAAAATTAGCCGAAGAAATTAAAAAAATGCCCATGTATAAGACATTTTACAATGATATTCAGGTAAAGAAAATTACTTGGTGAGAGCCTTGACATACATTTGCACTCTGAAATAAAATTCAGGTTTAATTTCAGAAATTAGTTGCATCTTCTAATGTGAGCAAGGATAGCTTTAAAGAAACATTGCTAGTCGGCATGAAGGAAACTGGACTGGAAACTGAGCTCAGGAACACAGTGTTTCAATGGGTTCGCTCGCAACAAAGAACTGATAAAGTGAGTTTATTTCATATGCTACATCTAGTATAAATACATATTTTGAGAAAATAATCATCAATAGTTATTATAATCAATACTTTCCAGGTTGACTCATTGTCATATTTAAAAAAAGCCAATATTCAATGGGAAAAAAGAATTCATAAATCCTTGAACTCAATGTGTGCTGACTTGGGAATTTCCTTAGCAAAATTACGTTTAGCTGCCGACAAGACGGAAATATCTGAAAAATGGTCTGAATTGAGCACCTATGACATAGGTTAACAATATTTTTTATCACTTATTTTATAATGCACTTATTTTTCGATTTGTTTTTGATGTCATTTGGACAATTTCATTTTCAGATTTGACCAAATATAGGCCAGTGTATGCACCCAAAGACTTTTTAGAAGTATTATTATCGTTATCTGGGCCAGGCTACGAGAGAATAGAGTAAGTATTAAAAAATGCACACCGATATGGATTTAACATTATTTTTTATTACTTATGTGGTTTACCTACAATAATCGTCAATATCATATTATTATGTTTATCTATTTAGAGGAGAACCAAAGTGGGAGTTTTCTCACATTCCTTTAAAGGTGAAAACGCTGGATCAGTTGGTAAGTATTTCAATTGAATGGATGCTAATTAATCAAAATTAAATCGACAATAATACCCTTACCTACGTACATACTTATATCAAATACGCATGATTTCAATTTTAACCCATTGTACCAGAAAGCCGGCGAATCGACGGTTTGAGTTTCGGGACGGTTTTAGCACTATCATTAATGAAAATTTTTTTTTTTTCAAGTCGTTTATTGAAAAATTTGATAACGGTTTCAAAACAAAAATATTTTAATTCAATAAAAAAAAATTACTCATTTATGTGTTTTTGTTACTTTTATTTTAATTTTTTAGTTTTTGCTGTCCAGTTAGTAAATATGTTCTAACAATTAGTGTATTTTAAAAGCAAATTTTTTTTTTTTTCGGTGCTTTGGGTTAATTAAACATTTTGCAAACTACATACCTTAATCCTTCATTTATTTACAGTGAAATTTCTTGAGGTGTTTGTAAATTTCAAGAGAAATTAATCTTGTTGTATGAGTTCCAAATAAGGCTGTTCTGTGATTCCAGTTTTCAGAGGACAGAAAAAACAAAATATTGCGTGAAAAGTCGAATTTGTATAATTTTAGCGAGCACAATATGCGGAACTATCCCGTGGTGAGCCGTTACTGGGAGTGAACCCCAACATGGTCAGTTCTGTGGCAGGATTCTCGTCTCTAGAGCTGGAGCGGGCAGCTCTTGGGGAAAGGGTAGCCGCTCTGGGATATGCCCCCGTGTCTCAGGAGTACCTGAAGAGGGGCTGCCCTCGCTGCCTCCGGGCGCAGTTATGGGCGCAGGTGCTCGGAACGGAGATACACCCACAAGTATTTATCAATACATGCTCCTCACGAAGAGCATTTTGCCAAATATGGAGACTCCAATCTCCCAACTTAAAGCCAAATGCTACTTATTACACACATATTATCAAACAACTTTCAATATTATGATCGGCCTCCGTGATTGAGTGGTTAAGATCCTTGACGAATTCTGAGGTCGTGGGTTCGAATCCCGGCGTGCACAAGTAAATTTTATTTGATTAATTTGTGTTAATTCACAATTAATTCAAATGAAACACTCAAACTTTGTTTAAACCACATTTATTTTATACGCGTACCGGTTTCGGAACAACCGTTCCATCCTCAGGGCAAGTGTATACTGGTATATCAGGGCAAGTGTATACTGTATACCAGTATACACTTGTCCTGAGGATGGAACGGTTGTTCCGAAACCGGTAGGCGTATAAAATAAATGTGGTTTAAACAAAGTTTGAGTGTTTCATTTGATTATAATGGATAACCACAAAGTGATACAAAAGTACACAATTAATTAATTAAAAATAATATGTAGCATATTTGCGGCACGTTTCAGAGTGGTAGATTACTTTCAGTATCGCCCTGGTGAAAGATCACCATTCAAAATCGTAACGTTACTTGAAATCGCTTTCGCCGTGTTTGGTGACCAAATCTGAATAGCCAGGTATTTTCCCATCTCAATACCTTTAGCCTCACAACATACCCCAATTGAGGATGCCATAGTCTCACTGGCTCCAGACGGTTGGGAGCAACTGGACTCTTGTGTGGAAACACACATTTTTTTTTTTAATAACATACCACTGTTATTTAACTTTATTTTTACACTTCACATGATCTAGCTCTTTATTCATGTGGGAAATAAAACATTAGCAAAATGTATGCTAAATATTACTAAAATATTATCTTTTGCAAACAAGTCACACTTTATTATAGGAATGAAGTTTTACTCAATTCAATTCATCGATGGACAAGTAGAAAAATTAAAACTAAAGCATGTCTAGTTAACTAACTAATTAACGATCACGCCGTTTCACTGCAGGAGTAGGCAGAGAGGATCGACTGCCAAACAATTCGATCTTGGCATAAACTTATTGCTTCATCCACATTCATATATCGTCTCATACATTCTCTTCTGTTATTCTGACTTTTGATATGGCCCGACTTAATTATTTGATTCACTTCGTGAAATTGATCGTGCCATGTCTTTGTCGGGTGTCCCCGGCTTATTCTTCCATTTACATTTGCGTAATATATTCTCCTTACACTCCTTTCTTCATTCATTCACTCTACATGGCCAAACCATCTAAGGGTTCCTTTCTTAATCTTACTCATTATGCTTACATTAGCCTTACATTCTATGCGAATCTCAACATTTTTCGCAAAATCAAAGATGGTTTTACCACACATTCGCCTAAGAGATCTCCATTCTACAGCGTTCAGTCTACTTTCATCCTTCCTCTGCCGGTTACATGCCTCACTGCCATACATCAGGGTTGGTATCAGCACTCCATTCTGGACTGCTAGTTTCGCTGCTTTGGACAAATTTTCGTTAGCGCCAACTGCGTTCAGTCCTCCATTAATGGAGTTTCCTGCATTCACCCTTCTTTCCCTATCAGTCTTTCCATCTCCCGTAAGCATACTTCCCAAATATACAAACTCATCGACCCTCTCCAAGGTTTCATCATTCACAACTATGTATATTGTACACTGTTTTTGTACTCTCTCTTTCAAACACCATGACTTTAGTACACTTACTTACATTCTTCATTAGCTAATTCTTCATACATACTTCGTTCATCCTAGATACGAGGGACTGTAGATCTTCCACACTGTTAGCGATACCACCACATTATCAGCATACAACAGGCAACATACTTTCAGATTTTCTCACCCAAGCCCACCCCTTTCAATTCTGGCATACAATTATCAATGTATAGAATGAATAACCACGGAGACATTACGCAGCCTTGCTTAACACCTTTTGTGATTTCAAACCACCCCGTAAAATTACTGTTTACCCTAACACATGCAACGCTTCCATCGTACAGAGATGTGATTGCCTGTATAAGATTTGTATTCACTCCGTACTTGGACAATACCTTCCATAACTTTTTTCTGTCAACTCAGTCATATGCTTTTTGTAGATCTGCATAGGGACAGAAAAGTTTCTGATTTTTTCCCAGAAACTTCTGTGAGCATACGTAATGAGAAGATCTGAACCATGCACCCCCTTCTACTCGTAAATGCACCTTGCACATCCCACATTTTATCCTTTGTTTAAATACTACGTATGTATAACCGTGTTGCCTCAAAACTATTGAATGCATATTTCCATTAATATTTGCTTGGTGCCCGTCCTGTTGTCCCATTCCCCTCACCATAATTCTACTCCCTTTACATGAAATCAGTATATTGATTTACTTGCTATTTTTTCTTGACAGCATGTGGAATATTACCAGACACTTAAAAATTCTGTACTCCAAAATGATCTCATGATAGACAAATTAATATTTAAAGATGTCCAATTGACTGCGTCTAATGATGACCAGTATTTTGTTTTTGAGGATTTATTATATCAGGTAACTTAAATTAATATCTATTCTATTCTATGACCAAAAAATAATGTTATCGGCAAATACAAACAGAATTAACTTTTTCATAGGTTATGTTGTGTTTTTCGAGAGATCATGAAGTGTATGCGGCCCTCAAGAATATGTTGGGAGCACCGATGTCTACCACTATCAGGGGGAAGAAAAACAATAGTACAATTAACTTTCCACCGAGTGGAGTTATTCCATTCCACGGGTTTACTATGTATGGTGAGAAGGCTTATTTTCTTCCTGATTGACTTGATTTCATTCCACATTGGATATTATCAAACATATTTAAATCATATATTGTGACAACTTTTTTTTAGCAACGCCATTTTGCTACCTTTATGATGACCCAGTGAAGCTTTATTTTACATTCAGATCATTCTATATTAGATATTGGCATCGTCTTCACATTATCTCAACACATCCCCAGGTTTGTATAACAAGATGCGCTGTTTTTATAAGGGTAGTAAAATGTTTAATGGGAATGTAAAAACTATCTACCTTATTTGTTCCAGGGAATAGTATCATTATGTTTACTCTACGAAAGATTACTACAGGCCTACGAACCAACACTGTGGTCACACTTTCGTAGTGTTAATATAGAACCGTATGTACACAAAATAAATATATGTTTATGTAATAATAAAAGAGAAAATGTAGTATCCCCTTATTCTAATGATTCTGTAAGCACTAATGGGCCTTCCACACAACTGGTTAACCTGATACTAATGGGCCTTTCCACAACTGGTTCACCTGATACTAATGGGCCTTCCACACAACTGGTTCACCTGATGCTAAAAAAGTCACGGCGTCGAAAGGTTTGACCTTCCGGTCATCTTTTCCTAAAGCTGGTAGCCTTGACTTTAGGGAAGGACGACCGGATAGTCGAACCTTTCGATGCCATGGCTTTTTTAGTATCGGGAAAAGCAGTCATGTGGAAGGTACTGACTTTTTTGGGTTAAAGGAGTGATATTTAATATCACTCCTTTAACCCAAAAAAAAATGTATCTAGGAATACAGAGGCAGAAAAGGAATATAGTAATGTTAGCAAATTGATGTGACTCACAACCTTACTTTTACATAATAATTACGATTTTTTAAATCATAGCACTAAAAAAAATCACCGACTAAGACACTTATGACCAGAAGTAATGTACCAATTTTTACCTTTCTACCTCTCTAACAGCTCTAGGGACAGGACAGTCATCAGGGGTCTGGCTATCATCCATGTTTTCTAGTACCTAGATATCACATCCTCATTTAGTGTGATGCATTGGTACCGCATATTATAATTCGGCATTTCTTTAGCCTCTTCACATTCCCTACAACTTTTGGTTCTTTTAACTCCTAACACCTAGAGTATTCCCTTCGTTACTTCCTTGCTGGATTAAACTACTTTTACATTTGTGTCCATGTAACCTGGTTCCTAGGTATCATCAAGTCTTCATTCCCACCAGAGCGGAACATGAGCACCGTATATGTAAAAATGGTGTTTCTTCAGCCTCTTCTCATCTTCATCTCTATCGGTTCTTTCCACAGTTGCAGCATTTTGTCTGAATAGCTACAGTCGAGGGCACCTGCCACTTTTCCGAACCGTGTTTAGCACCGTATTTGCATCAGTGGTTCACTGGTAGAATGCTTGCCTGCCTGTCTGCACAGCTACAGTCGAGGGCACCCATCACTTTCCTGAACCGTGTTTTGCACCGTATTTGTATCTTCATTGGTAGAATACTTGCCTGCCTGTCTACATAGGTACAGTGTTCATTGTATGCTGAGTTAAACTGTTACTTTTCCAGCATTCGCGTGGTTTTAAAATGGCTGGTACGTGGGTTCAGCGGGCACCTGCCTCCGGAGCAGTTGCTTCTTCTTTGGGACACCGTCGTGGCTCGAGATTCGCTGGAGCCTCTACCGCTGCTGGCCGTGGCCATCCTGTCCTTCCGCCGAGAGAGCATCTGCCAGGTCTACACGGTGCAGAGCATAGACCAGGTGTTGGCCGACCTATCCACTATATCCGTCATGACCCTGCTTCAGCTGGCACTCATGAAAGAGTGATAATTATGGCTGTGTATAGTAGAAAATCACATAAGATAATGTTTGTGCTTTGAAAGAGATCTTAGATATTCAATATAAAAAAGTAAATAATTATCAAATTGCTTCCAATTGTAGGGAAATAATAAAGTTGGTTGGATATTGGAACCAAAACAATAGATGATTTTACATATCAATAGTATGTGGAACTTTATTAAAAGTATGTTCATATACATATACAGTAATATTAAGTATGTATGTACATATTTGCATGAACCACTTAGATTGTTTTCAGTCATTTTTATTTAAAATGTAAACTACATATTGTACTGGATAGTATTTTCATTTACATACCTTATCCCATACCATCTGGCAAACATTTTGTAACCGAAATCAGGAATGTAAAAAATAAAAATTTGCTTTGTAAAAATTTTATTTTGATCCTAAACCTACATAATTGAAGGAATATTTTTTTAAATAAGTTATATATCTAATCACTTTCCTCCTCCGACTCTTCGCTGGACTGCTGTAGCCAATCGATGAGCTTGGTGAGGCCGGCCTGTCGGCACAGGGGACTCTCGTCCTTACGCAGGTCATTGTGCCACTTCAGGATGGCTTCTTCGCTGATGATATCTTTATCGTACATGAAATGAACGATTTGAGAAATACGACTTTCAAGAGCTATTTCTCGGGTGCAACTCTCCTGAAAATGAAAATGGCATAAATAAAGACATACCCTCACTAATACTGATATTTTATTAGATTTTGTTAACCGCGGAAAAAAGGTCGTGAGTAACCGACAAAGAAAGTCTATATTAAATTTTTCTATAATTATCCTTCTTCTCGAACACTTGCAAGAAAAAAAAAAAACTAGAATGTCGAATGTTTTTAATCGATAGAAATTGAAGAATTGAATTTCCGAATCATACTCTTTTATCTAATTTCAACAGCCATGACAATTCACCATTTTGAACGAGCAGAGGACCTAATTGGCCCAGTACCCTATGCCGATTAATCAAAAAGTATTATTTTATAGTTATAAATGAATAAATAGGATTTATACATATTTAATACATACATATATACAATGTACAACGATTCTAGCACCCGCACGCGATGGCTTAAGATGAATCTCTCGGGAGTTCTACTATAGATTGTTTTGAATACTCACATTGCCCCAAAATTATCATGAAAAAGTGTTGAGTGCAGTGATAGTTTACAAGGAATCTTTAAATGAATAAAAGTTAAATAAATTTTTTGTAACATGGCATAATTGAGGTGATTTTTCACAAAAATGGCGCTATACAAATCATCCAATTATTATTATTATATGCATATTATTATGGAACAAAGATATTTAAAACATGGTTTACCTCCACAGCTCGCAAACAATCCATCATGGCGTCCAATCCTTTAATATAATTTGCAATAATTGGTTTGAAAAATATCAATAAATCTTTGAATATCGCCAGTACGTTTGTTGGAGTCTTCATAGGAGGCAAACTGAACAGTGCCCGGATAACGTAGAAGTTGACTTCTTGCAGAGACATGTTGTAAGCATATCGGGAGGAGTTAATTTCCAGGATTAAGTAATCACAGTTTAGTTTTTCATCGTATCCCCTGGCTAAGCTGTCGATAACTTCTTGTAGGAACACTGAAATAAAGACAATAATAATTAAATTTGTGTATCATAATATCATTGTAATATTGCATATTATGTAAATGCAAAGTAAGAATGTGTCAAAAACGAAAAGCTACACTTCCACCACCAGCAAGACCTTGCGGACAGAAATCAGGAACATACATTGTCTAATTTTTAATACTTTTGAGTAGGTTTGTGACAGGACAGGTTTAATAAATCATTATCAGATAACGTATCTATCTATTTGGCAAAATTCCATGTTTTTTAGTATAAGTGGTTTTCCCAGAATGATTCAGTAATAATTCAGTAATGTAACTATGAAAAACAGAAATAATTTTTTCTACCGTGCGCACAAACTTCAAATATTTATTACCTGACTTGTGCCACTTGTTCATTTAAATATTGTAGCTATCCCTGGTGAGTCTGTTGGGGAAACGCTCGTATTCGACGGTAGTTAATGTGAATGAGAGATATAGTGCATTGGCGTTCCACAAGTTAAGGAATATTAGGTTTTGTTGGTTTTCTTGTATTTGAGATAATCTAGTATATGGCCAAATAGGTACTGCTATGGCAAACAAACTATAATTCCTCTGGTAGATTTCAACACCGACAAGCCCTCTCTAGTCGATGTATTATATGGCATGTCCATTTCATTGTATGAACTCTAAAAAGGTCAAATAATTACTAATTCATAGTTATATACTCACAGTTGGTATCATCTTGGACTTGTGACATGGCCTGACTACTTCCGTCATCAGAAGAGGATGAATAGCCAACAGACTCTTGTTCCCACCACCTCGAGTTTAGTCCAGCTAAACCGTCTTCCTTGGCTTTATCCTCAGAGGCATCTGAATCCACAGATTCATTGTCCCAGTTTTCTGCCATAATAAATGCGTGCTCTCCCAGTTTTTGTGATGCTAAAAAAGTACACAATCATTGAAGTGAAAAATATAATATTTATATAAAAATTTCCTTTTTATGAATATGTTTTTAAGTTTAGCTCCCCTTAGTGATATTAACAATTGATACAAAATTTATAAAAATGTATTTGAGAAACAAATGGTGCAACCGGGATTATTTGGTGTTATATATTATTATTTGGTGTTATGTATTATTATTTTGGTGCAACATGTTCTATGTGCCATGTTTGAATTGACGCTGTCACCGTTGAAAAGTATAAAATATAATATAAGCCAATTGGTTTCATACAAAGTAAATGTTTTATTTGCTGCACTATAATGTTGTTGGTGGGAAGGTACCATGCGTGTCCAAGCATGCCAGCATATTAACTGAATTAACTTTGTGTGTTGTGCAAATAATGATTTTATGATACTCACATTCACCAGAAGATGTATTTTGCACCAGTTGTCCTTTAACCTCAGTGTTTTTATCGATATGTACTGATGGTCCTAAAATGGAACTAGTTATGTTTGTATTTTCATTAAGTTTACAATCTACACCTAAGACTGAGGATGTAATGACACAACCATCCATAATAACGCTGCCATTCAATAGAATACTGTCTGAAATGCGACAATTACGACCAATTTGACATTTTTCACCGATGACAGACCGAACAATGACTGTTCCTTCTTCAACCGAACAACCCTTAGCAATGACTAGATCTTCTTCTAATTCACATCCCCTGAAACCAACAAAACACAATTGAAAGATAAAATATTTGTTCGCTGACTACAAAGGTTTTTTTAATCAAAAAGCTTTGTGTTATTTACATTATTCTCTTTTATGAGTATTACAGAGTCAATATAATTCAAAATAATAAAAAAGTGAATAAAACAATGTTTTCAAATTATAATATTAATATGAATATATTCTTAAAAAATTAATATAATTTTAACCTATTATGAAATACGTGAAAATCTTGAAGAAAAATTTATTGAAATATGTTGAACATACTTTGCAAGGGTGACATCCCGACTTCTGTAAACATGATTCCTGAGAAGAATAAATGTTTGATACTGTTTGGAGATTCCCATGTCGGGAACAAGAGGATATGCCCATCTGTGTATGATGTCTTGACTATAAGAATTGACACCACAAAACATATTAATAAATTAGGAAACACAGGAGGGTTATTTCAAAGTCCGAATAATGTATTTATTCACCTGATGGTTTGGTACATTTGCCAGTTGGTTACTCTGGCTCCATATTGATCTCCTTTCAATTGATGCCAGTAAATAGTACTTGCAAGAATTTCCTCATTCATAAGAATGCCTTTCACAAAATCATCCCGTGTTTGAAAGTCGAAGTTGTCAGAAAATAATGGCAGTACTGTCGGAGAACAAATGGCAATATGAGTGTCAATCAAGTCGCTGTGGATGGCAACATCAGAGTTTTCTAAAAATATTTCCTGTGAACAAAGGAGAAAGAATATTTAAATGATAATTAATAGCCATGTTATTATTTGTAGATAATCTAGGTTATACACAGTATCAACGATCTGGTACAACTTTAACCTGTGCGCTGCAGAATGAATCCTGTCAAACCGCCTTGTAACTTGTATTACCTCCGTGCTGGTTTACTTTCCTGAACATGCTAACTAAAAGGACATAAGTATTTTTAACAACTTTTGTAGAGAGAACTCCTGGAAGTCATTGAAATTTGCCCAAAAATTAGTTTTATGACTCATGGGATTGCTATGTAACAAGATATAAGATAATTATAATTCCGCTGTGGATATTTACTAATAAGCCTTGTACTTCACATATTTTAGTTTTTATACAATAAACAAAAAAATTAAATCGACAATGCATACAACAAGGAACTACAGTGAAAAATATTATACCTTAAAAACTATATACATATTCATATAGATCAACAAACTCCGACTCTGAATATATAAGTTTTATTACATATATATTTTTTATTTTTAAAAGACAAATATTTCCTGGTTACTGATAACCTGACAATATTTGAAAATCTCCTACAACCATCACAGTAAGTGGAAGATGTTGTTTGTGTTGTAATGGAGGACTTATCCAGCTGAAGAATTAAACTCACGGCGCCTGGGTGAGACCCAAACGCGATGCCAACTCAGCCATTGACCGGTCAATTATAGATAGAAGTTATAAATCGTTATTTAAAAGTGAATAAAAAAACCATCTCATCAACACCCTGTTTCATTGGGACTATTGAAACACTGTCGCGCGGGTGTTCGCACCTAAATTCCATCAGTGTAAATTTATTCTATGTGACGCTTGTGTGATGTCACGCATCCCCCCCACCACTTACCGCTCGGATTCCAACCGTTTTAATGGGTTTAAAAAAAACTTAATTTAACTATGAAAACGAACTTAATAGGACAATAGAAGAACAATTATGTTTTAAAAAAATGGGCTGAAGTTCCTTACTCACACAGCTTGAGTTAAATATATGTGAAGAATTATTTCATTACCCTTGTTGATTATTAATCTCTAAATAGATTTCTAAAAATGAATTCCTTCATAATCATTATTCTGCCTTTACCAACCAATTTAACCACTGTACAAAAAAAACATTCCATAAGAGCACACAAAAAATATAATATTCATTGAGGCGCAGAGCGCCACAATATAAAGTTTTTCCCGCCAAATCCTTCATCTGACATTTTTATTCAACATACCAATAAAAATGTACAAGTACCTACATACCTACATCCCTACATGGGGTAAATTTATGACAGTGGTGGACAACGTCTTTGGCAGGGGGGCCGCTTTAACTAATTATGAAACACGGTTCGCGACCTACAAGTGGATTTTTGATTTTTCAAGTGGGGGGGTGGGGGGGGGGCTGACAGCGAAATTCATAATTTCACATTTTGGGGGATTTTTCAATAATCGTGTGGTGCAAACCGATTCTTTAAATTCTGTTTCACTTAGGACAGCAGTATGAATTAACAAAAACTCTATAAAAAAATGTTCTCAGCCAGGGCTGTCAAGAATTACGGCAGACGTTATTTCTTATATATAAAGCCACGTGGGCCGAACTAGATTTGCAGGCGGGTTGTGCTTCACTGTTTTATGACCCAAACAACACGCAGAGCTAGCTAGTGATATGATGGACAATTTAGTGATTTTTTCTTGGAAGCCCCGAACCGGGTGATCAGATTTACAATGCGTTGAGGGTTTTGAAGAAGAAATTGAAAAACATGAAAATGATATCTTGAAATAAATCAATGATTATAAACTTTATCTATAAAGTGTGTGTTTTTGTAATATGCACATATATATATTTTTAAAGCGATATCTTGAAATGATATTAATCATTGGCGAATATATTGATAGTAGAGGTAGGTAAGTAGGTACATACATTTTTTTAAACGAGTAACGGCTATAAGGAGCAAATTTAGTCGGTCCCCTCATGCTCGTTCGATTATCGACTTTTTTTTTGTTATGTTGGTACACATATGTTTATCATATGTTAGCATTATCAGCCATTTTGGATTAGTGGTTTGGTTTTGACAACTGGAAAGGTTAGTCACGTTTTTGTGTGTTTTTCGATTTTTTACTTTTGAAAAAAATGGATCAAAGAATACGTATTAAATTTTGCATTAAAAATAGAATAAAGTGCTCCAACACATTTAAAATGTTGACTGTGGCATTCGGCGAGTCTACTTTGTCTCAAAAAAGTTTTTATAAGTGGTACAAGCGCTTTACAGAAGGCCGGGAAAATGTTAATGACGATGAGCATCCTGGAGTTGCAACCATGTCAACAAACGAAGAAAACACCGAAACAGTGAAGAAAATGGTTTTGGAAAATCGTCGAATCACTATTAGGAAAGTTGCAGAGGATGTTGGCATATCAATCGGCTCATGCCATGCAATTTTCTCGGATGTTTGGGCATGAAACGTGTGGCAGCGAAGTTTGTTCCGAAATTGCTAAATTTTGAGCAAAAGCAGCATCGCATTAGTATCGCCCTTTCGATTATTTGGCCAAAAACAACACCGTAATCATGCTTCAACCACTGTATTCACCAGATTTGGCTCCCTGCGACTTTTTCCTATTCCCGAAACTGAAGAGACCAATGTAAGGAAAGCATTTTGCCACAATTGATGAGATAAAGTCAGAATCGAAGAACGAGCTGATGGCCATACCGAAAAGCGCATTCCAGAAGTGCTTCGAGGATTGGAAGAAGCGCTGGCATAAGTGCATTATATCTGAGGGGGATTACTTTGAAGGGGAGAAAATGGATATTGATGAATAAATAAATACTTTTCGAAAAAATTCGAAATTCACCTTTTCTTTTGAACACACCTCATATATCTGAGGGGGATTACTTTGAAGGGGAGAAAATGGATATTGATGAATAAATACTTTTCGAAAAAAATTCGAAATTCACCTTTTTTTTTAACACACCTCGTATAGTATATTTGTGGACCATTCCAAAGTGGAAAATGCCTTAAATGGCTTAAGCCATGTTTGGTGACTAAATCTGAATAGCCAGGTACTTCCCCACCTTCCTCTTCCCTATTGCCTTCCTCTCCCCATATCCTTATCCTCAGAACATACATAAGGGATGCCATAGTTCCACTGGCTTCACTATCACTATTCACATAAAGAAAATTGTAGTGGCAGGAGAATTCATGACGTCAAAGTAAATGGCAGAAGAATTAATCAATCAATGCAAAAATGATATGAAAAAACCTTATGAACATCCCCTGTGAATAACATAATACCTAATAATACCCATAATACACAATACATATGTTGGTATTATGTTATTATTATCAGTATTAGGTAATTGCACAAAAGAACAGGCATGATACGGGACTAATCCAGACGCTCACAAGGTTCGAGTGCTTAATACTTTTCCACCTATAATTTTTTGGGGTGCGATTTTAACCTTTAATGCCTTGACAACTGTATGAAGGAAAAAATTAGAATTGCTTGCGCTAATAACGATATAGATAACATTTTGTATTTCGTGAATAGTTGCCTCTCTGATGGTTTATGAAACAGTTTTCTGCGCGTACGTCTGTCACGGACTTGACAAAAACAAAATTTAAAATAGTTTTCCGAGAGAAAAATTCTCATAATAATAGCTTTGAACCATTGAGGTACAAATATATTATAAGAAATAATAGGTTTGAGGTATCATTAGAAATTCACCGCTTCCAAAGGCGGAGGAAATGATCACCGAAAAACCAATCACCGAAGAAATTGATGAAGATTTGAACATTTCGGTTGAAGTTGGCGATCGAACAGAAGCGGCCAGCATTGGTGAATAGGAGAGGAATCGTGTTTCATCAGGACAACGCCGGGCCGCACACATCTTTGATGACGCGCCAGAAGCTCCGGGAGCTTGGATGGGAAGTTCTTATGCATCCACCCTATAGTCTGGACCTGGCACCTAGTGACTACCACCTGTTCCTGTCTATGGCCAACGCGCTTGAGGGTACAAATTTGGCCTCAATAGAGGCCTGTAAAAATTGGTTGTCCGAGTTTTTTGCCAATAGGGACATGGGCTTCTACGAGAGGGGCATTATGAAGTTGGATTCTCATTGGCAAGAAGTTATCGAACAGAACGGCGCATATTTGACTTAAATCGGATGATTGTAACACTTTTTATAAAGCATTGAAATAAAGGGAAATATACGAAATTACTTTTTCCCCAACCTGATATGTTATAATAATAATATCTTTATTGTAATTAAATTTAACAATAACTAAAAGACATGTATAATATAATAATGTAAGTGTACAGTGGTTTATAAAGTAAAATAGAAAATAATATAATAACAATTATAGTTGACGTTTCACATAACCCGCCTCACTAGGCTAGCCTGTGTTGAGGCAGTAATTTTTACAAATTATTTTATAGTTTTAAAATACCTATGATACTTATATTAAGATATGCTTCTTAAATTGTTGAATCAATAATTTCGAATTTGGGTGAGTGCACCGGTAAATGCCATATCATTACTTTTAATCCAATTTTTTTACATTGTGTTTGAATTGTTTTTGTGAATCAGATTTTTTTATGCTAACTGGAAGAATGTTGTAAATTCTTGTCGCAAAGTACCTAAAATTCCGTTGCCCAAAAGTAGTATGAATTACAGGAATTTGGAGTAAATCTCTGTTGGCATTTCTAGTGATACGAGTGTTTAATCTTTTTTCATAGTACATATTTTATAGTACACATTTTGTTTGAATAAAGATTAGTGAGGATTGTTTTAGCGTAAATCTGCCGAACGTCAAATACTCTCATTATATTAAAATCTTGAAAACGAAGTATGATATCGGTGTAAATGGCGTAAATTGAACTGGTCTCATTAGCTAAGTTGGTTAAGCGGTTACCCCGGATAGGTAGAGGTCCTGGGTTCGAGTCCCAGATGCGACTGAAATCTTTTTAATTTCTATTGTTTTTTCGGTTTCGTGGTTCATTTGGGATGTGTTAATATTATCTTCTTCAATGATTAAAATATTACAATGAGGTTTACAAACTTCAATAAGTTATAAAAAAAAAAATTGAATATCAAAGATTAAGTTAGAGTCTGTAATTAGAGGTAGCTTAAGGATTATTTTTATAATCGTTTTCTGTGCCTTTATGATTGGGTCTAGTGCAGATGAAGTACCACCTCCCCATGCTATGATACCATACTCAATAATATTGACAGACCGCAAAATAAATCATTTTCAAGTGTTGTAAGTCGAGAAAGTTTCGTATGGTTCTGAAAAAGTGCATGGTTTTTCTTATTTTATTTGCGATGATTTGGGTATGAAGATTCCATTTGAGGTGTGGATCAATGGTGAGGCCGAGGTACCTCATCTGATTAGTGTGCTCAATGTAGGGGCACTGACAATATTCATTGGGATTCATACATGTATGTATTTATTTTGTTGATTGACCGGTTTCGGAAGTGCCCTTCCTTCATCAGGACAATATTAAAACTAACATAAGATACAAAATGCTAACAGACATGCATAAATATTTGGGTGTTGGAGTGGGAGGTGAACAAAGGGGAAGGGGTAATTAGGGGGTTTACAGAAGGAACACAGCGGTTTACTGGAAAAATGTCTAGAATAGCACTATAAGATCAACATATTAAAGTGGTTTAAAAAGAAATCATGTTTTGCAATTATGGCAAGCCATAAAGTAAATGCTTTTTATGAATATGTAAAATTACAATCATTTTACCAGTGGGAATGCAGCCTTTCGCTGCTTATCATTTGTTGCTAACTTTTGATGGAAGAGGACTCTATTGTTGTTAGTGTTGGTAGCGAGCAAGACCGTTTCCCCGGAACACTGGGCCCGATGTCCCGGGACTGCAGTCTTGTAGATGAGGTTCATCACTGCTCCCTTGTCCTTCTTGCATGTTTCCCTATTTTTAATTATGGATTGAACAGAGGCTTGAAAATTACAGTGGAAAAAATATCATTTTGAATTAAAATACTTATAAGAGCAAAATATTAATACATACATAAATTGTTTTAAACATACTTGAATCTTTCTAATAACGGGAGAAGCTGTACATTCGAGATAGTATCCGCCCCGGTGAGTATAAAGAAGCCTCGAAGGAGACCCTTTGCGTCTAAATCTCGAAGGGCATCGCCCAAAGATCTGCAGCTCTCAGACACCACTATGTTCACCACCATAGTCACACTCCAAGCTACCTTGTCCTGAATACATTGGCTAAAATATCAATCAATAAATTATTTCTTATTTCAAGAGAACATAAATAATTATATTGTGTAATTGGGTACTTACTTAATATGAGCTCTAATGAGATCGACATGTGAACAACAAAATAAGAATGTTTCATGGACTCCAGATTGTGCCAAGGACTCTAGTGTATAGTTAATAAGAGGTACGCACGCCAGTGGCAAAAGGGCCTGAAAAAAATATGTATGTGATAAATAACAAAAACAGATGCCGCTTTAAAGACAATATATATTTTTAGGTTAAGATAAACATACCAAGGGGGATTTTGAGAGAACGGGTAAAAAATTATTATTGAAGTTATCCGCAATAACGACTGCTTGTACAATGTCGTCCTTTTCCATATTTTCGAGAGCTGAAGGAACTTTCTTCTGTTTCATCATTTTGCTGTTTGACGTTGACTTTCTATTTGACGTTTCGTTTAGAAAAGTATCAGCGTTGCCAGGTCAAAAAATAGAAACTCCCAGCAAAGGCATGTCAAGATTTCCTGAAATGTGAAAAACTCCCTAGATTAGAGCAATAATTTATATATCAATAAATAAAAATCTACCAATATCTGGAATCTAAAAATAAATTGATGCGGTTGTTTAAAAAAGGATTTGACCGAAAATTCGCACAATCATGGTAAACATAGGTTTTGAATTTTAATTAGGATATTGTTCATTAACATAGATAGGGAATACCTAAATATAGCAAAAAAACATTATTCCGAAAGAAGCTGACTCTCCAGAAAAATAATTTTGACTTATCTAGTGACCGAAAAGTCATAATATCCTATTTTAGTTTGAACATGGCAACCTGCTGAAAGTTCTAGCGATCGAGCAACGTCATTATCGATAACGTAACATGACGTCATTATCGATAATGTTAACAATTGAGCACTTGATACTCGAGTGATATTCATAATTTATAATCAAACAAATCACTTGAGCCATAAGTGGGCGAGACAGTAAATAGAATGACGTTCTATTCTCTCGGCCGAATGGCCACCCTTCTTACCCAGCGGCCGAGCTGGTCGACTAATGCATTAGTAATAAATGCTACGATAGATTGACACCAGACAATAAAGCAGAGATGGTTAATATTATATAATGGGCTGTATCATAAATAGTTGTATCGACATATTTCCCCTATCTCCCCCATTAGTCATCAAAATAATATTTGCACCATGGCAGCATTTGTACCATAGATTACCGACACATTTGTGGGCATTTTGCAAACTTCAAAGGAGCGTCTTGCAAGTGGTGAAGATTTGTCGTAGTCGGTCCCATTCCTGATAAGCATTTAATTTGTAAGAATGCCTTCCGCTGCAAACGGTGAGGTGGAAAAGCATGTCTTCACGCCGGTTGAATGCTCCCCAATCCGGCGTGTCGTCGAAATCTTGCAAGCTAAAATTGCCTGCTTGGAGAAACAAAAAGTAAGTTTCCTTGAAGTAACACCGATACGCAATAATGCACGTAATGTTTACTTTTTTACCGGTACAAGACTATCGATGTAAGCTGTTTATTTTTGAGCAAATACATGTTGTATTCTAATTTATTCGTGTTATAGGGATACATAATTCGTCATCTGTCATCTCCCGATATTCGCCGCCATCTTTGACATGTGCTTAAAATATTGGTTACAATATAATCAAGACCGCCTCCTCTCTGTGCAATGATTGCTATTCGCGACATTTTTTTTTATTAGGCGTCGATAAAATAGTGTTTATCGGCTTTCACCCCGCGGCGTTAAACACAAGACCGGCAAAATGACCCAGGTTGGGTAGCTATTATGCATTTGATTTGTTTCTACTCCTAACTACAAACATAAATATTCGTATATATTTATATTGCTCGTGTGATATTAATAGCAATGCCTTACATTAAATCTATCCAAATAATTAATTTATCAGTGCCATAATTGCGTACTTTCAACGTAATGTTTTCTCAAGTCAATAAATATGTTATGAAATTTTGCTTAGTAACCAAACCCTAGAACAAAAGTTTGTTTCTTTTCTTATTTTCATTGTTTGTAAAATTCAACAATTCCGCCTCACTGCTAATACTCATAGGTTTTTAAAATAAAAATTCTTTTCAGATTACTAAAAATTATAAAAAAATATTGACATGTGAAAATGCAAAATAATTCTTAAAATTTTTGAAAACCTAGGTAAAATTTGAAGTTTTTGTATGGAATTTTTAGGTTAGTTTTTCGTTTCTTCTCTGTAAACGTAAACTAAGAACCCAATAGCCCGTTTTATTTGTAATTAATATACTGTTTTATATTTAAAGCAGGTTATTAGGTTCTTAGTTTGGGTTTAAAGAAGAAAAAAAAAAATTGAAGCGGAATTGTGAAATTTTCCTTACTATTAATTTCATCCGTGAAGTTAATAAATTTTGCAAACATTGCTAAAATTTGCATAGATGTTGCCTATGTTTTGTTGAAAGGACAAATAAACCATTTTTATGAAATGTATTGTTTGTGAAAAATAAACACACATGATGACAAATGATGACCAAGTATGATCGTATGAAAAATGTTGAGATTCGTAAAGAATGCAAGGCTGATGTAAGCGTAGTGAGCAAGATCAAGAAAGGGACGCTTAGATGGTTTGGGCATGTTGAGCGAATGAACGAAGAGAGGAGTGTAAGGAGAATATATGACGCGAATGTGAATGGAAGAAGAAGCCGGAGACATCTGAGGAAGACATGGCACGATCGAGTGAATCAAATACTTGAGTCAGGCCATGTCAGAAGTCTGAATAACAAGAGAATGTACGAGACATTATATGAATGTGAATGAAGCAAGAAGTGTATGCCAAGATCGAGTTGTTTGGCGGTCCGTCCTCTCTGCCTACCCCTGCGGCGAAACGGTGTGTTGGTTAGTTAGTTACAAATGATCCAAACATGGCAAGTTGTAAGCCAAGGATTGGGTTTGTATTTTTGCGCAGAGTACCTCTTGCCGATTATTTCATGCGGTATAAGCTAAGTTGCCGGTTAAAATCTACGGTTATTCAGTTGAGATGAAGAGTTACTACCGTAAATTTGGACCGTGGAGAAATTTTATCGTAAAATTTATATCTTAGTGATGAGCTGAAGATGTGAATTTTTGAACCGTAGGTTAACAATAACCACTGCTTTAGCTATACCACAGATGAAATAACTGACCCAAATCTGAAATGAATGAAACACTTATTTCAGAATAAATTAACGTCGGGTCATGTCAAGGCTGGCAAGGAGGTCACGGAGCAGCAGAAGGGAGCTTCGTCCGCCAAAGCCGAGGAGATCAGCCAAATGCTGGAGTTTGTGTGGGACCTGTGCAAGCAGGCCATGGGCATTGCAGTGCTGTCGGAGAATGAAGCCAAGAAACAAGCTCGGAAGGTAACTTATTTATTATGGTAGTAGAACTATATTGAGCTATAACATCAGTCTGTAGACCATATCAAATAAAATATTATTATAATAGTAGAGAGTGCACAGAGAGTCCCCGTTTTAGAGAAAGTGCACAATAATATAATAGTTATAGAAATATCACCTCCATTGAATAATCTACTTATGTCCCTGTCTTCAGAGAAAGTGCACAATAATATAATAGTTATAGAAATATTACCTCCATTGAATAATCTACTTGTGTCCCTGTCTTCAGAGAAAGTGCACAATAATATAATAGTTATAGAAATATCACCTCCATTGAATAATCTACTTATGTCCCTGTCTTCAGAGAAAGTGCACAATAATATTATAGTTATAGAAATATCACCTCCATTGAATAATCTACTTATGTCCCTGTCTTCAGAGAAAGTGCACAATAATATAATAGTTATAGAAATATCACCCCCATTGAATAATCTACTTGTGTCCCTGTCTTCAGAGAAAGTGCACAATAATATAATAGTTATAGAAATATCACCTCCATTGAATAATCTACTTGTGTCCCTGTCTTCAGAGAAAGTGCACAATAATATAATAGTTATAGAAATATCACCTCCATTGAATAATCTACTTATGTCCCTGTCTTCAGAGAAAGTGCACAATAATATTATAGTTATAGAAATATCACCTCCATTGAATAATCTACTTATGTCCCTGTCTTCAGAGAAAGTGCACAATAATATAATAGTTATAGAAATATCACCCCCATTGAATAATCTACTTGTGTCCCTGTCTTCAGAGAAAGTGCACAATAATATAATAGTTATAGAAATATCACCTCCATTGAATAATCTACTTATGTCCCTGTCTTCAGAGAAAGTGCACAATAATGATTTACTTGATGCTCTTGTTTGTTTCTATACCAGGAGAGTGCCCTACGCAAGAGCCAGGACACGCAGCTGGTGAGGGACGTGCTGCTGGTGCTGGACTGCCTGGAGCAACTCAACTACCCCACAGCGCGCTCTGACTTCCTCGCTGGCTCCTGCGGGGCGGCGCAACTCTCCGAGCTAGATCTCAAGGCTCTAGATGACTTGTATCCGGAGGTGGCTCCCAAGCACTGCCCTGAAGAAGGAATGCCCTCCTTTGAAGACCAAACCATGAGCGCGGCCAAACATCTGGTCGCCATTATTGACGGAAGCAACAAGGAAGTAATTGGAACAACTTATGAACATTTGAAGAATGTTGTTTCGACTGTGCAAGATTGCGGGTACTTCGAACATCCTAGGGAGTTGAGGGTAGAAGAGTTTGAAGAGGAAGTGAATGCGGTAGAAGAAGAACAGATGGAAGTGGTTGAATACGTGTCCCCTCCCCTGGCCCAGGTGTCCCCGGTGCCCGCTCCCCCACCGCCTGCTCCCCAAGCTGTACCCACTCCGGCCTTCCCCTTCCTCCCTCCCAACCCACCTCCAGTAACCCTTCAGCAGGTAGAACAAGCATACTTTGCCCACGTCCGTGCCGAAGTAGAGTACGGTCACAAAGCGCCCATTCCTGAAGTCTTCGGTCCACAAAGCTTTATTTTCCTACAAGAATCAGAGATTGATACTCCCGAAACCACCAGACAGCCGACTCCTAGACCTATTTCACCAATGCCAATTCCTTCTCAAACTTTCACAAATCAAAACTTCGCCATTCCTGCTCAACATTTCACTCCTGATCTAGCCCCAAACCCCCATATGAATATGAACAATATTCCACAACCGGCAGCTCATTACCAACCTGGCATTGTCGATGTTCCTCCTTCTCATATTCCTGGATTCCCTTCTGCTAACCCTCCCCCTCCCATCCCTATGCCCCCTTCACATCCCTCTCTGCCCCATCAGCCTCAGTCCTTGCCGCAACCCCGATTACCTTCCCCTTCCTTCCAACAGAACGTACCTTACAAGCTACCTCCCGGCTCTCACCTTGAAGATGGCTCAGTTCCCCCTAGTGATTCCAGCCAAGAAGACACGCTAGCTTCGTCGCCTGATCAGCAACAGGCTGATTATAATGCTTGGAATGAAGAAAACACAGAAGATAATCATACAGTAGATCAGTTAGAAATTAATGAATGGAATCCCGTTGTTGAACACGGGACGGAGCAGGAATCTGAATCAAATAATCATGCTGATGGACAATATGCCCCCAATAAGTTGCGGCCAAGAGGACGCGCTCGTGGAACTGCTCCGACGAGCTTCCGCAGTCGAGGCGGTGGCTACCAGAACGGTCGTCCAGGAGGCTACAGAAACAACGATGGTTACCAAAACCGAGAAAACAACGGCAATGGCGGAAACTACAGTGAAAATTACCGAGAAGGAAATCGTGATCGTTATGAAAACAACTCTCAGGGAGGCTATCAGCAGGGCGGCTACAAGAGCAGTCGGGGATATGGAGGTAGGGGGAGCCGCGGCGAGGGGCGAGGCAGTGGCAGTCGCGGCGGGGGCCGGGGTGCTCCCCGAGGAGGCAGCGGCCCGAGAGAAGGCGGCCCGAGAGAAGGTGGCCCGAGGGAAGGCGGGTCCAGGCCACAGTACCCCCGCAAGCAGGGAACAGGGGGGAACCAATACGAATCCCGGGGAACAGCCGACACCAAGCAGTATGCACATTGATTTCCTTACTCGGGTGTTGAGAAACTAAACTTTAAGCTTGACATTTGATTGTAGCATTTGAAAGTCAATGTTAACTTGGTCATGGTGCACTATTTGTTTAGCAGAGCAGCTGCTGTCGATATGTATTACATAATAGAATGGTAGTGAATAAATAATTAGTGCTAAAGTTACAAGCCTCTGTGAGGTGGAAAAGACAAAGAATGTTGGAATTGGCTAGCCTATCTTTTACTTCCATGACCAGTGAATATTGAATTCGGACATTTTACACAAATGTATCGATATATAAAAAAGATAAACATTATATTATTACAACCTATAGATATACATACTTAATTATAAAGCATGATGTGTAAATTCTAGCTTGTATTTCACAATACCTCTGTTTTTTCAGTCAAAATTAAACATTTATTTTGTTTATGTATGTACCAGTATTGCCTGCATTAAATGAAAAACTGAAGTATTACAATATTTTTTACATTTTATACCGCTTTCATATTATAAGGTACTATTTTTTTTTGTCTAAGATAATATGAAAATAAAGTCAACAAAACAACATGGCTGTTCCAAAATTATATATAATTTGTATATTACGCGTTATTGATAGAAAAACAACTTTCAAAGTTATTAAAAATTTGTTAATTTAGCTCAGTACCTACTTAAAAATAAAGAAAAATACACATTTTTAAAAGATTTTTGTTTTCCTGTTTTGAGATAGGTTCTTTCCCTCTCCTAATACTAATCTGGGATGGTTCTCTTTAGTTGCAGCTTGACAGACTTCCCAAAGAAGGAACGGACAAGCAATTTCTTTCTGGGTTTTGATTTTACAGATTCTTTTGTAATCTTCTAACTAGCTGGGGCTTATAGCAATACCCCTCATGTTTCTATATAACTAGTACTGCGGCACTTTGGCCTTGTTACTATCACCATCTGATAGTTTTATTTACTTGACTGAATTTTTAGGGAAAAGATCTTAACTGGAGAAAAAACTAAATCTGGATTTTTGTACTCTAGTCCCCTGACTGCAAAGTTATGTGTGTCAAGCTGTACAATATTAAAATTCATTTGGCTTACTCAGCTCAGTAGCTGATGTATCTTGGGTGCCATTACCATCCTAAATTGTTGAACAAAGCAATTCAATCAATAAAATTATCTTCCTTGTCCCAATGCAAATGCATGGTGAAATATTATGATGCGCAAGTAATTAGAAGAAATCGGGGGTGCCCAAAGAAGATGTGAGACACAATCACTTGAAGGTTGCATCAAGAATCTATAAGAGATTATGTATTATTATTATTAGTATGTAAGATTATGATTGAAGGTTGTTTTTTTTTTTTGGGAGGTGGGTATGGGTACTGCCGCCCCGGCAACCATTTTTTTTGGATAACCAACACCTGTGCCGTAGGTCACCCCAAGTGGTTCCCTACGTTTGGTGACTTAACAGGGGTGTCCGGGTTCATGGGGTAAGGTTTGTCCAGGTCTTGGCTGCGGGTGCGTTGGCCCACCTACTGCGTGGTGGGTCGGATCGGGAGACGCTGGTTGAGGGAGACCCTTTACAACTGGCTACCGTTTTCCAGGCCGCTCAATAGTACAGGGGTCCGACCCTCAGGCTCACGATTGAGGGTGGGCTGCCCCACCAGCGAGTGTAAAAACCCCGCCGCTGCTGTTGTGCCGATTCGTGACCGGAGGGGACCCAGCAGTAGCATTTGGGGCGCATTGGGAGCCCTTCCCAGCCAGACTCTCCCAACCATAGCCTTGCACCGCAGTGGGTGGGATGGATTCATACGTCCGTCAGTCCTGGATACCCTGACCCCCAGCTTCTTACCCACCCTTTATACCTAATCCTTCCCTTACTTTCCTTTCCTTATAAAAACCCCAACAAAAATAAAAAAATGCAATCACAAAACTTAAACAATAATAATATCATTACAACGGCAAGTAGTAGGCGTCCCCGGTGCAGGCCAAAAATGTTACCAACATTCGAGGCCTGCACAAAAATTTTAATTCTGTCCACCATCACCTTCAATCCCAATGCCCAAACCTTCTATTCCTCTCTGAAACGCAAATAGCTGAGCCTTCTGACGCCTCCTATCTGGACTGCCCGGGCTTCACCCTCGTAGGCAAGTTCAGACCAGAAGGAGGTGTTTGCTTGTATAGCCAAGCTGACGTCAACTGTGTGCGACTGTTGAGTCTGGAAAATTCCAGATTTGACGTAATGTGGGTGCGCGTCAGTCTTCCCAGTACGATAAGATTTTATGCGTGTTTATACCGCTCACCAAACCTCAGCTAATCAGACTCATCCGAGCTGTTTAAACATTTGAGCGAAACTATTGATGACCTCTTACCCCGCTACCCTTCGGCCGAGTTTGTTGTTCTGGGGGACTTCAATGTTCATAATGAACCGTGGTTGAAGTTCTCATGTTCAGCAAACTCGGCTGGCCGACAGGCGGAATTCTTTGCCATGGGTTGGAGCAACTGATTCAGGAGCCTACGAGGGTTCCTGATGTCCAAACTCACCGCTCCAATCTGTTAGACCTATTTTTAACTACCGAGCCGTGTGGTTATGGGATTGATGTCGCAGCGCCTTTAGGATAGTCCGACCATTGCCTGGTGATGACATCAATCCCTATTAACTACAGACCGTCAATCGAGAGGCTGAAGAGAAAAATGTGGCACGGTGCTGGTTCGGTCGGCGGGCGCATTTTAATGCTTTCCCATGGTCAGCTGTCTGTTTTCAGACATCGAATCCGTCCAGATGTGCCCAGGAAATTGGTGAAGTCATCACATCTGCGATGGATGGCTTCATTCAATCAACCGTTAAAGAAACTGGTGTAGGTTCAAAGCCGTGGTTCAGTCGAGAATGCTCCGAAGCAGTTTGACGAAAAAACACGGCTTACCGAGCCTACAACACATCTCGAATGTCGGAAAACAGATCAGCATATAACAAATTGACAAAGGAAAGTAAGAGAATCGTCAATAGGCCAAAATTTGAGCACGACCTACAGATCAGCAAAAAGCTAGCCTGCATGGCAGCAGAGCGTTCTGGTCGCTAGCGGGCTCCATAGGTCGCAATTTCTTCAAATCCAGTCTGCCGCCTCTTACCAGACTCGACGGTTCACTAGCAAACACCGCCACCGAAAAGGCAAACCTTTTAGGGAAAATGTTTGCGGAAAACTCGCCCCTCGATGATCGGGGTGCCATCCCGCCGTCGGTTCCTCACTGCGCCTTCTATATGAAAAAGAGGAGGATACGGCATCGGGATGTACTCCTTGTCTAACGGGGGCTTGATGTTAATAAAGCTAGTGAGCCTGACGGA